>JBBPRB010001125.1:0-10649 GCA_038092815.1 Hortiboletus rubellus | reverse complement strand
TGAGCAAATGTGGTGGATGACGGGTAAGTGGTGGCTGTGATCAGCTGTATAGTACCACTCAGCCACATTTCGGGATCTTGCGAAGGGACTACCAATTCCTCGAGATCGACCCTCCCGACGACTCCGACACCTTCCCGCCACCAACAACCAGTCACCATGGTAGGGTCACCCGCGGTATGCCCGCTGTATGCTGATCGTTCCATAGGGTCGCGTTCGCACCAAAACCACCAAGAGAGCCTCCCGTGTGCTCATTGAAAAATAGTGAGTGAGCCTTGGTGTCACGACTGATCCAGCTTGAAGTCGCCTCGCCCAGCTACCCACGCCTCACACTTGACTTCCACACCAACAAGCGTATCATCGATGAAGTCGTTAGTACCTGTAACCCTTCTTCCTCAGTCTCTGATTCCGACCTTCCTACCGTACCGTGCATGGATGCTAGGCCGTCGTCCCCTCTAAGCGTCTCAGGAACAAGATTTCAGGCTTCACCACCCATCTCATGAAGCGCATCCAACGTGGTCCCGTCCGTGGCATCTCTTTCAAGCTCCAGGAGGAGGAACGCGAGCGAAAAGACAACTACGTCCCCGAGGTCTCTGCGCTTGACACGAGTGCTTCTGGACTTGAGTTGGATAACGACACTTCTGTGCGTCCCTATGCCTGCATCCAATTACACGACTCACCGAATCGTTGAATTGACAGGAGATGCTCAAATCCCTCAACTTTGACATACCACACAATGTCGTCCAGGTGACCATTGCACAACCCGAGCGGGCACCGCGTAGGGAGCGACGCAACGTACCTGGTGCAGCGCGGTCATAAGGAGGCGAGGGATTGATTACATCTTGTAACCCGCCAGAGAGACGAGATGACCATACAATGTGTTCACACTGTATCCTCCTATTGATTTCGCAACTGATTATGAGAAATTTCAAAGTAGTAGGATTGGTATTTCTTGAGACTGGCAAATGTGACGAGGTATTGTTTCGTGGCCTCATTGTGCTCAACGACATCTGCACGCGCGGCTACACCCTGTGCAACTGAAGTTGCTTCTAGCAGGTATTCTATATAAATTAGAGAATAGATATAGACTGTCTATATTGCGCGAGCATTTCTACACTAATCATTTTGAGACCCCACCGGTCAGCAAAGGCCCTACAATCGTCCCGCCGAGCCATCGTGCCCGTCTCGTCATCATTCACGAGTTCGCATAATATTCCACCTTGAGGCTGATCGGTGAGCACGCACAGATCGATGCCGCATTCAGTGTGGCCCCTGCGTTCTAACACGCCACCCTCGCGTGCACGCAGGGGAACCATATGACCTGGTTGGGTGAAATCCGAAGCGACCGCAGAAGGATCGACGAGCTTGCGCGCCGTCAGCGAGCGGTCATGTGCGGATATGCCCGTCGTAGTACCTAAACAATGTTAGGTTACCCCCGCGACACATGAATAACCACGTACCATGCTTATAATCGACGGTAACGGTGTACGCTGTGCGGTGCCGTTCTTGGTTTTGGGGAACCATCATCGGAATACAGAGCTCCTCGAGGCGCTTCCCTGGCAACGATATGCAGATATATCCGCTTGGAACGCGTCAGTCGATACATACATGCGTTGAAACGCATGACCACAGACCTAGTGTACTTGATGATCCAAGCCATCGCCTCGGTCGTGCACTTGCTTGCGGATATGATAATATCGCCTTCGTTTTCTCTAGATTCGTCGTCCATGACGACAATGGGTTCCCCGAGTGAAAAAGCAGCGAGTGCATCCTCCATTGGATCGAAGAAGAAACCGGTCCGCTTCGGGAGCTCCTTTACACGAATGGGACGCCATGGTGCTGATTTCGAGCCATTGATGCTCAGCAAAGAACAAGTTCCAACTGGCATCGGGATGGTGGTATAGGTCAGTGACTCGGTTGGTCAGTGATGATCAATACTGCGGTACGGTAAGCAATCGCCGACACAACCGGCACAAGATTGGCCAAATATATGCAAATAGAACTCTAGACAACACCACATCATGGTGTCCCTCGCTAGGTACATCCGGAACATCCGCAGAACGGGCATAAAGCAATGGTGGCACCAGATGCAGTACATTGGTGATGCCAAAGCGGGTACCCTCGTCGGATCTGACCAGTCCGTTGTCTCTTGCATTGCCCGTATCCAAAGAACTAACCACTAACTCGGCCAGGTTCGGTAACAGGTACTTTGAGAACCTGAACCCCGAGGACGAAGTCCCAGGCACGACGCACAACCTACTGAGTAAGACTGCTCGCTAACCCCGCTTCCCAATCAGGTCGGCATCGATGGGTCGATTTTGCGCAGCACAACAACAATGCGACGCAGGTGCCTCCCGAATGGCATTCGTGGCTTCAGCACATCCGACAACTTGCACCGACAGAGGACCAGGTTATGAAGGATTCTTCCCCCTCTTGGAAGGCAGTGAGTGGTTGCTTCTTTGCCTCCCATTGTCGCACGCCTTTACGTGTCTTGCACGTACGAACAGCCATGGGTGGAAAACTTGACTGGGACACGGGGAGCGTACCGGCCATATAACACGGCCATGCCGAAAATCAATGCCTGGCAACCAAAGGTCACGGCTCGGGGATAAGCAAGAGGGCATAGTATAGTTGTTACCTCGATGTTGTGTTTCCTTCGTGCCACCTCAGCCTCTCAAGTAGCGTCATGTCCGCTTTGGTGGATGACGGCATTCAGTGGTCCTGTACTAGTGTGTACGGGGTGACGAGTCCGACACGACTCCCCCAGGTCAAGTCTGCACACATTGGGAGTGGATCGCTGCCCCTCATATCCTTGAGTTCTTTACCACCATCGCACTCCCAGCAGAACGAGGAGAACGAACTGGGTGAGTCTGCCCGGCAACGATGTCGGACAGCACGACTGCCAAACTGCCAGCAGCATCACTTCAAGCGGCTTGAACGAGCCCAAGATCATATCTGTGGTTTCACGTTGAAGCCAAAAGGTCAGGACAGGTCCGGTCCCATGTTGGAGCTCGCATGTCGGACGCGAGGGTCCGTAACGGTTTCACTGGGGAGTGCGGATGGGCCGCGCAGGGTAGGTGCCTCTATCGATTCCATTAACTCAAATCGATCACTACACGACCCACTGAGTCACGGTGCTTGAAGCGCTCTCTACACACGAAGCATTCCGAGTACGTACTCCGTAGGGTTGATCCAGCGGAAAGAAAAAGAGAGAGAGGGTTCCCCAAAATACTCGGAATTAGTCCCTGAAACCGCGTATCGGCGGCCTCCCTCAGTCTGCCTCAGAAAAAACCGTCACGCGCTGCTCACTACATGTCAGATATCCATTCATACATAAATTAAGACAACCAAAGGTGACTACTTACTCGGACGCAATGCTGCAGACACGTATCTTCTAATGGAGTGCTGTCCAAGGTAGCGGTGAGGTGTAGTGTATGATTTAGTGCGACCTAGGTTAAGGTAATACTGGCGATGACGGCGTACTTGACCACTAGCGTGGCTGAAACGGCTGAAAGTTTTGTTGATTCCGTTATAATGCCAGTGGTCATGATATGACCAAGGGAGGCGTGGTCGCTCTCGCTGGAATGTTTGCTTCGTGAATGTCCAAAACATTAGACTACGGTTCATGGGCGCTGTGAGCGGACCCGGACCAAGGGGCAGAGGGAGAGTCATATCCACGTCATCGTCGTCCCCTCGAGGCTTGGACATCGTCTCGATAGAGTGTTCCGCGTCCTCCAGCATTCTCCGAATGAATCCACTCCCAGCGATGCTGGCTACCGTGTTCAAAAAGGTTTGCATCTTGGCCCTCTCCTCCTTCAGTTCCGCGTGCTAACCCGGCTTCTACGTCCGCTTGGGCTTCCGCGACGCAGATTTTCGAGGTGCGAGCGCTGACGCAACACGTCGGCCGACATTTGGTCGAGCCTGGCAGGATCTTCAGTGGCGAGGGTGAATAAGTAAGCGCCATGTGCCCATCTCGTCGTTGACTTGCTCGAAAAACACCGCACAAGGATCGATGCGCTTTCGCAGCATCACTGACAGCGCACGCTCGTGTGTAATGAGCGAGCCAGGGTGGGTTGCAAGCGACTAAGAGACAACATTGCAGCCAATGACGTGACCATTAAATATATCGGCGACCATTGTCTGAACAGGGTATTTAGTAGATGCACAGAAGGTCAGATAGAGCATGTGCGTATAGGTGGTGGAAGCACCTGACGCGGTGTGCAATGAGCGCTCCTTGATTTCCGTCCACGATCCGGCTGAGGGCCGTTGCATTTGCTCTCCGCAGATGAGTAGTTGACCATCGTACGAACACAATGCGAGGATGTTACCAAAGTTGGGATTGGGCCATGCAACTTGCTAGACGGGTCTAGTGTGACTGGGAGAGGGGGACGTGAGAAAGAGTCCCAGGGAAGCGTGTAGAACACACCCTGTTGGTGTCTGTCCACCTGACTTGGACGGCTCGCCGTCGACGAGGTTGAAGACCGTGACAGTACGGCCCGGGTCGGAAGAACACGCGGCAAGCCGTTTTCCGTAGTAGTCAAGCTGGGCATCATGCTTGAGAGGTATAAGACTGACATGAATACGTGGACAGAAAGGTATGATCATGTCCTCGGCCTGTCACGATGTGCGGTTTCAATCGGGAACGCATCAGTGGTTGTTGCGCTAACCATGTCTTTGCGAATATTTCCCAGGCCTTGATTGAGGTATTGCAACAAGTCACATTGCAGGTATATATTGCAGGGGGGCAGTATCAGAGGTGGGGGTGGTATCGCAATGCGGCCGTATTGCAAGAGGGGGTGGTATCAAAGGAGGGCGATATTGCAAGGAGACCATATTGGAGGAGACCGTATTGCAATACAGCCGCCTCACAAGGAGGGTGCTATTGCAAGAGGGAGGTGGCAGGTGTTGCACGAGGCGAAGCAACACGCGATATCTCGCAAAATGTGCGTTGTAATATTGCAAAGCAGCACGCCGAGGGCGAACGAGTCCGTCCGATCACTACTTTACAATCTTGCAGCAATTTTCCACTATAGTCTGGATGGGAAGGGTAATTTTGAGCCTGTTCGCGTAACTTTTGCGAAGGTGTGTAAAATGGAGACTGGAACAGCTGTCTTGGATGACAGGAAACCTTGTCAATCATCGAGCGGCCGTCACGTGAAAGGGAATTGACTTTCAACTGACTTCAACTGAGTCACTTGCCAAACGACTTACCTCTGGGTACAGGCTCGGCTCGTAAGTTCTCCGAATTATATATCTTACCACCACCACGATGCCAGCCGCAACGCGTTTACCGCTCAAAGTCCATGGCTCGAAATCAGCATGGCGTCCCGTTCAAGTCAACGAGGTCCCGCACCGGCGGACGGCATTCACCTTCGATCCGCCTGAAGACGCGCTGGCTGCCTTTTCACACCGGGGCAACCTGTTGTCATCACATACGACGGAAAACAAAGGGACATGCATCCTCGTCACGAGCAAATGTACGACCGAAGATGATGCCATGGCCTGGATCATCAAGCTCACCAGGTCTGGTCAGGCGTTCTCGAACGTATCAACAAGGTTGACGCTTGCGTTCTCCCTATTAATATTTAATAGCGGCTATGCATGGCGCTGCCTGGAAAGTGCTTTGAGCGTCCGAGCGATGTGAACAGTTACAGTGAGTGTAGGTTATCAGGTTGTGATAGAACTTTAGATAGTTTGATTCTCAAAAATACGGTATTTTGTAAATTGTGATTTGCACCGCACGGTTGTAAAGCCACTGACATAAGATGAGAAGCAGGATACCTTTGGTGGCTGACAGTGACCATGGTCCCTTTGGAATGCATGCAGCCAATGTCGCTTCCTCCTCCCCCATATTCCCCCCCAGGGCCGCCACCCAAATATCGACTTCACATGGTGTGTCATATGTCTATGTTATGCTGTTTTGCAATTAACAGCCCTCGAATTTTCAGAACAGGGGTTCAGACTTAGGAGGGGATGCCGCTACGGACTCTCCAGCTACCTTGCTATCTCATGCATCTCACGCAACACTGCAGGAACCCAGGGACAATCTGTTCACATCCGAGTCATCACCACCACAGACAGTCCGGACCTACATCAGGGGCTGGAACAGAATCATCTCAGCTCTTGAATCCCATGATCTTGTCGTTCGTAGCGTGTCTGTTGTCAAACGGCATCTCAAAGGGTTTCAACATGAATGTATCCATTTGCGGGTTTTTAATGCAGACACAAGGTGCGGCACACCCTTTAAGCTTGCTTATTTAATTAATCATCTTTTCAGTGTTACTCTTGTTGTGGTTGGGCAGCGCGTTCTGTCCTCTTTTGGGGCTCAAAAGACAAAGGGGAGAGCGCTCGACGAACTCCTCATCTTGTCTGATGAGGATCAGCGGTCCAATGTATTTGGCGGGATGGTTCTTCAACAGATGACATGGCCCGACGACTCCACTCGAGCACCCTCTTTCATCGACACCCTCAAGCTTCTTTTTTTAACATCACAGGTTCTCACAGAGAGATATACTGCAACGTCGTAAGATCAATCGTTTTGAATGTTACTAGAGCGTACTGATGAAAATTAGACTTAACTGCTATCGTTTTGCAATCGTCGCATTCCGTGCGATTGGACTTTTCAGGTCAGAGGTTAGCTACGAGACATCTACCCACAAGAGTTTCAAGCAATCTGTGCTATTTGGCATGAAGCTCGTTGACGACTCTGAGGTACATCAAGACATCATATCGGTCCTTGTTTTATTTTTCGAGCGGGAGCTGATGAGCTTGGGGATGGGTGGGACGCACAACAAAGGCGAGAGTAAGGAGAGGAACCAGCAGGAACCAGCAGGGAGCGGCAGGGAACAGCCTGAGTAATTGGTATTTCTTCTTGTTCGCTACATGATTCTTTTTCGAAATGTATTCAGCATCATCCAAACTCGAGATTCTGCCACTCCCCAGCTGACGATTTCTGTCGCAATATGCGTCTCCCATGCTGACTCTGGCTGCCTTTTCCTTTTCCTCTCGAACAGCACCCGAATCGCCGGGCATCGGATTCCTGGGCTGGCGACGTCTTCGAGATCCAACTCAACGGTGGCAACGGCCACTGGTCAGGCTGCTGGCAGGCTGCAGTCCACGCGCATCGGATGCCTTCTCTCCCTTTGTCACTTAGTGCCATCCGTTAGTTAAGAATTATAAGTTTTCCGAGCCAAGTGGAATTAGTCCCCCAATCTACTAAATCGTACCATAAAATCAATACATCCACATCCACAAAGAAAGAAAGAAAAAAAAACAAAAAATGCAGTCCGAGTCAATACCCCGTCGGCTTCACCCCAGCCGTATCATACGCCCTAATCACCCTCGTCTGATCTAACCTCCCCACGCCTCCTCCATCCCCCGCAGCACCCCCCTCCGTCTGACTAAACGCGAATCCGCGATTCCGTTTCATCCGCTGCACGGCCCGCACTTTCTTGATCGCCTTTTGGAACTGTGCCTGCCTCGGTCGATAATCCGGCACGTTGTACTTTTGCACTTCCTGCGCGACGTGGTAGGAGCGCGGGTCGTACGTCCGTTTGTAGTACTTCCACGCCAGGTCCCGCGTCAGGCAGATAGCGGGCACGAGGAGCAGCATAAAGTAGAAGACGGCGTCGGTCCAGAGACGTGGAACGAGGCCCGCGTATTCGGTCGAGAAACCGAGGGCGGGGGCGACGAGGGCGTAGAGCGGGAGAAAGACCATCGTAAACACGAACGAGCCTGGGATGGCCGCCACGGTGTACTTGGTCCACAAACTGGTGGGCGTCAGCGAGGACATGAGGGGGGACGATGCAGGACGCACTCGGATATCAACGCAGCCTTGCCGAGCACGGTCAACAACACGGTGAGGTACAAGGCCGTACCCCAAAACCAGTGCCCCGAATCCAAACCCGTCGACTGCTTCAAATCTCCCCAGAACAAAACGACCGAAAAGCCAAACAGAATCTGTCGTTCCCGTCCGCAGTGTCAGCTTGGACCCATACGCACACACTACGACGCACCAGAGAATGATACAGCGCGTTCCCGATCCACAACCAAAACGCCGTCTTTGTGAAAAACACGTTCTTTTGTCCGAGCGCATACAATTGGGGATACCGATCCAACACGCGCGCTGAAACAAACTGATCAAAGATTCCGATCACGAGCGGTGGGAGGACGGTGAAGATGACGTTGTAAAACGAGATCGTCCAGGATTCATAGGCGATCTGCCCCGAAAAGTTGTTGAAAAAGGAGTACTGTGTCACGCGTCAGCGAAAACGAAACGTCGACAACACCGAGCGTACCCAAAATTGCGTCATGTAGAGCGTAACATTTTTGTAAAACGAATCTAGACTGTGGCGTCAATCCACGTCTCGAGAAATCATGCGCTGCCACGTACACAGAATGAGCTTGGACAGCCGTTGATAGCTCCACGCGCCATGCACGAGTAACAACTTTTTCAGATAGCGAAACTGTGAGATCGCAATGTCGGCCGACCGTGCCGCTTGGAGACCCTAGCACAAAATGTCAACATGTCGCATTCGACCGTCCACGACACCCACCTCGACGCCCGAGATGCCCACCCCGACGTGCGCCGCCTGGATCATGCTCACGTCGTTCGCACCATCCCCGATCGCGAGTAAAATTGAGTTTTGGTTCTTCTTGACGAGCTTGACTACGAGCGCTTTTTGCAGTGGCGACACGCGACCTGTCAAAACAGGTCATCAGGCAGCCCTCGTAAAGATGGACACGACGCACAGCAAATGACTGCTTTACACAACAACGCCAACTCCAAAAACGATTTGGACACCTCCTTTTCGAGCGCAAACGTCAAACTCTTGCCATCTAACGTCGCGCGTCATCAGCCTCGCCCCAAGCCAGAACCAAAGACACACGCACCGATGACCAGCGCCAAATCCTCCACCTCTCCACTAATCCTCTGATTCCCAATCGCACTCAACCGCTTCTCGATAAACTCTGCCGTATCACGCGCTGTCTCCTCGTTCACGACCACCAAGTTCATGCTCTCCCCGATCAGCCGACAACTCATCCCGATGTTGATCGCCGTCTCCTGTCGGTCCCCCGTCAGCACCCAAATCTTGATTCCGGCTTCTTGCAACGTGTGAATGGTGTCCGGTACCCCTTCTTGAAGCTTGTCCTCGATCGCCGTCGCTCCGAGTAGAAACATGTCTTTTTCGATCAGCTCGGCGGCTTGGTCGAGCGCTTCGCCACGCCCGTTGATCGTCGCCGCGGCTTTCGTGTAGATAGATGCCCATTGGGTATATTCGGCTGGGGGGATATCGCGGTAGGCGATGCAGAGCGTGCGCAGACCTTCGGTGGCATAGTCCTGTCCAGCGTCAGTGAAGAGAGGATAACAACAAGACGAACAAGACAGACTTCGAGATGAGACAGCGTCTTTTCGGTAAACAGCTGATGCTTGCCCAGCCGCTCGAGAATGACCGTGTCTGCGCCTTTGCAGTACAGCTTGATGTTGCCGTCCGGTGCGCGCACGACCGTCGACATGCGCTTCCGTGTCGAATTGAACTCACACACGTTCAGGACCTCGTACTCGACCGTTTGACCTTGGATGTTGACAAACACTGACTTGGGTTTTCGCATCTACAACCGTCGCCGATCATCAAGAGAGAAAGACGCAACAGACAGTGCCCACGCACGTTGAATTGATATCCCAACAACTCGGCGCCCGCCACGAGGGCCGCCTCGTCCGGACTGCTTGCCTGGAAATGGGTCTTTCCGTCCCTCACCTCTGGGATGACCGTATGGCAGACTGCCAAGAGCGCCATGAACTCGTGTGCGACCTCTCTCTCCTTCAACACCCCATCCGACATTGCCATCGCCTCGGCCGAAAACGGGTTCTTGAATACCTTGCCCGAGGTGGACGTCCCGTCAAGCACCCGCCGCAGATCTTCAAACGTCCGCCAACTCTCCTTGGCGCCCTCCGCGTCCCTCTCCGCATCGGCTTTGCGACTCTCGTCCACCTCCTCGGCATACGCCACCCCGCCGATGCTCGCACACTTGAACTCCATCTCGTTCCTCGTCAACGTCCCAGTCTTGTCCGAAAATATAAACTCGATCTGGCCAAGCTCTTCGACGAGGGACGAGGTGCGGCAGAGCGCAGGCGTATCGGTGCGCGCATAGTACATGTCGAGGTCCGAGTTGATGAGGGCTGCTTGTTGAAATTTGACGACTTCCATGGTGACGATGAGGGAGATGGGGATGAGGTTATTGTAGAGGATGATAAAGGTGAGGATGTCTGTGGCGATTGGGTTAGTTTGTGTCGATCAGGAGGTGACCATACGAGACCTTCTGCAAACATCTTGGCTAGTTGTTGTGTCAGAACGAGACGTGCAAGAAAACAAGGCGACTGACCTCTACCCGAAAACGTGTTAGATTGGAAGAGGTACCACTGTGAACCGGAGAGAAACCACTGATGGGAGCCGTGAATGAGAGTGCTGAGAGGTTTGCAAACCACTCACCGTATTGATGCTTGCACCAATCGTCGACCCGATGGATAAGGCGAGGAGAAACCCAAACAGGAATATGATGTGTACATTGACCTGCTTCTCTACTGCGGTCCTCTTGATCGGCGCAGCCCTGTGATCGAAGGTGAGAAAAACACAGTGAGAATGAAAGACAAC
>JBBPRB010001124.1:0-10649 GCA_038092815.1 Hortiboletus rubellus | reverse complement strand
GGTGTCTCGTCCGCACGGAACGCAGTGCTTTCTGCAAGCTCATTGATGTTGGCATTTTCTGCGCTCATGACTGCATTCATTGTCGTTCCGAAAGTGGACGACACCTCGAGTCCGGAGATGAACGTCCAGCCTACATGAGCTATGCGAACCGAATCCAGTCCAAAATCGGCACTCATATCTACAGGCCTTTGAGCTCGTTTCCCCGACAGGGGGGAACTAGACATTGTTTCAACTTTGACATGTATCATACCTCGCGCGTATTCCCAATTTTAATTCAATTCATTCCATGCACTTCTTTGTATGGCGGACTGTGATAGCGAGATTGATTCTTTTTTCGACACAAGGCGCATATATTGAACATCTCAGTTTTGGTTTGATGATCTTTTTACAACTATATTTACAAAGACCAAATTCTGCGACTCAGAGTCATACAACAAAAGGAAAACAAGGAATTGTCTGCAAAGAATTCAACTGTTCAATGATAGAAACCAGGACTCTGCCAAGTCATAATTGTATCCAGTGGCTGTGCGTGTTTCTGCAGGTGCACCAAGTGCTCTGAAAAATTCACACTTGATGGCATCAGTCTGTGACTGAAGGCTCTCTGCTAGAAGACCACGGAGAGTTTGTGTTGGCACAGACACACTGGGCAATATACGAGAAATGACCCCTGTAGTAGTTTTTTTCCATGGCCGAATGCAATAGAATAATGATGAAGTGTTATCAGGGAGGTTGAGCATTTCTCCACCAGCCACCATCATTGCACACTGCTCAACAGCCCTTTGAGCAGTGTTGTGGTACTCTCTCTCAACCACATTAGTGGGCTTGGAAAGGCAATGCAGTAGTCTTCGAGGGACACCACCCCACTTCTCTGCAAGTGAGGTCAGATGTTTGACATCCAGCTGCTGCAGAACCCTAGTGATCTTGTTAGAAATCATGATTACCATAATGAAAAATGTTATACAACTTACGCAAGCTTTTTAATTTCCTCATTGGACCAAATATCCATAATATAGGGCTCAGCACCAATTTGCTTTCTCCATCCCTTCCAGCTTGAGTAGGTGGGGGCAGTTGTCTGAACAACACGAGTATGACCCAATGTGGCTGTGAAGATAGAACTTGGAGTTTTGGTTACATGATTGAAGTCACAAAGAGCCCACACAGGGGGCAGATGGCTGAGCAATGGACAACTGTTCATGACAGAATAAACATGAACACCTTTCTCAGTAAAAAGTGCATAATATCCTGGAGCTGCTGGAAGTTCCAATGCAACAGCTTGTTTCTGGCCAAGAGCCCATACAAGGAGATAGATGAGAAAAAGTGTTTTCCCGAGGGAACATAAAACAATTATCAGGAGTTTAACATGCTAATTGTCATCCAAAACTTACCAATACCAGGTTGTCCTATAATGATAACCCCACGGTTGTATTCATCTCCCTGCAAAGCAATCAATGCAGTGTGATATTCATCTCTCACAAGTATCCTACCACTTCTCGAAATTCCTGCAAAGAGGAACTCAAAGACAACTGAATATTCATGGAGGTCAATGAATTGAATGAAACCAGACTCAGGAAATTCATCCTCTTTGAGGCAATGTTCAGGATGACCCCAAGTCAAGCATGAGAATTGGTTCAAGAGTTCTTGTTGCTGATCTGGAAGGAGTTTAAGATCCATTGGCAGGGAGGTAGAAGTTGTGAGTGATAAGCACTTGTGGTTGTGTGTAGAGAGGATACAGATAGTTGGTGGTACTGGAGCAAGAAAGGGGTGAGAAAGGGGGTGGGTGGCACAGCCAGTGGAGTC
This sequence comes from Hortiboletus rubellus, assembly GCA_038092815.1. Classification (NCBI taxonomy): domain Eukaryota; kingdom Fungi; phylum Basidiomycota; class Agaricomycetes; order Boletales; family Boletaceae; genus Hortiboletus; species Hortiboletus rubellus. The sequence goes on along the minus strand of JBBPRB010001124.1, from coordinate 8,852 downwards.
AGACCAATTCAATACCATAGGGTCTGACCGTCGGCATCTATGGGATTGTCCGAGCGAGACTTGGCGAGGACGATCAGTACAGCGTCCGCGGCGGTGCCCAGCGTACCCACCCGGACGGAATTGTTTCATTCGAATCATCTCCAATTTATGGGTGTACACGAGAGTCTGCCTATGAAGCAGATAGGTTTGTCCCGGGGACGGGGATTTTCAGTGAGGATGGAGAATACAAATTTCAATAACTAGCAATAGCCCAACGCCGCCGTCTACTACATCCGTAGAAAGATCTGGGCCAGGGGATGTAGTTCTCCGGCTGACCTGAACATACTTAAAACCAAGGAGGGTCTGAGATAGGGTTGCGTGGCATCGTGGTATAGGTATACCGCATATTACGTCTAGGTAGACGTGGCGAACGGTGAGCGATGTGCACGAAACAAAGGTACGATACAGTACGTACTAGCCACATCCAGAATGCCTCCAACCTGTTCTTCGGTGGAGGTTCCTCATATCTGTCCGCGCGTGGTCAGCACCATGCAAGCACACACACACGCCGTTCCGAACAAAGCGGTACGCACGTCGTCGCATCGAATTCAGCCACATTGCTGACAAAGTCCATCTTGTCTGCGCCGACGGTGGGTACACGCATGACGAGTTTGGCGGCGAGGTAGAGAATGGGGAATAATATGATTGGGATGTAGTCGGTGAAGAACCCGGTGGCGTCCCATTGATGCTTGAGGAACACGTTCCAACCGCTAAACTAGGTGCATTCGTAATGGACATGGAGAGCAAGAGGAGGACGTTGGTATTGAATGTAGTTTCTAATAGAACGGAACAAGGAATACGCACAATGAGAGCAAACCCGGATCCACACACACACCACCATCCCGCGTATGGCTGTAATCTTGAGGCGAACGGGAGCGTATTTCCGTCGAATTTCTGCACTTTCATACCCTGGTAGAACCTCAAGTATGTCACTCCAATACCAAACCACGTGACCAGGCCAGAAGTGGAGGAGAAGCCGGAGAACCAGTAAAAAACTTTGCCAGAGACATTCGAGATCGTCAGGTACGCAAGGAATGCAAAGGAAGAACAGAATAGGACTGCGACGTAGGGTAAACCACGGTGCGTCGTGCGACTGAAGATTTTTGGGGCACTGCCAGAGACAGCAAGATCATCTGAGACACGATGTGTCAGTTACGAGTACGATCACTAAAAAGGTGGTCTGCATACATAAACTACGCGATCCCAGGTAGAGGTCACTTGAACCAGCAGACAAGGCAGAGGTTAAAATGGCACCGTTGATAATCTATGGGAGGTGTCAATGCCTGAAATGATACTACACGCTCTGATCTGTGACGTACGGAAGGCAGGACACTTATACCGGCATTCTTGAAGGCAAGGACGAACGGCGAGACGGTGGCGTAGGAGAGCAATGGATCGTCGGAAGCGACCAGTAAACCAATAATGAACACCCCCCCAATGTAGAATATCAAGACACGCAAGTAGACCCTCTTGATTGCCTTTGGGATATTCCGGCGTGGATTCCTTGCTTCAGCAGCTGCCATCTGGTATCAGGTCAGGCAGAGTATAAAATGGTTGGGAGGAGAATACGAACTGCTATTGCCTCAGTCCCAACGTATGCGAACATGGCTTGAGTGAGGACACTGCAAGTACCGAGGAATTGGCCTTTGGCCCCAGTAATCCCATTGTAATTCGCGAATGGTCCTGGATTCTTCCAGTACCGGAACCCGATGCGTTCGTGTTGTGGATTTCCACCCAAATCAACAACGATGCCGATAATAATTATTCCTACTATTGTGAGGACTTTTATTGAGCTAGAAACAGATCTGTGAGCGGGGAAACGGAAGGAAGCCTGATGCTGGGATTCACCTGAACCAAAACTCTGCTTTTTCGTATACACCTATGTTGGATTGTGAGAAGAAGAAAAGAAACATAAAGAAAGTGCTTACCTACGCCGAGGGCGTTAATCCCAATAGCGAGGACCAAGCCAACAGTGATCCAAATTTCAGACTTGTCAGCGATAGCCAGGTCCCAATAACTGATGATGGCCGCCGACGCAGACAAATCAGCTAGGAAACATTCAGCATGGAAGAAGCTGCCTTCTTATATTTAATCATACAGACCAGGTAGAATCAGCTATGTTCCAGGATAAGTGGGGGCGCTAGTAGATTCGATGGTGAACTGATCTCACCGTCCACTGATACCAGTAATTCCAGCCGATTGCAAAAGCAAATGCAGGATCAACAAATTGTTCGGCGAGCTTAATGAAGCCGCCCGGGAGGGGTAGGAAAGCGATCATTTCACCGAGAGAGACCTGTGATAGAGGTAAGACGGTGTGTGCCTGAGATTGGTGAAGATAAGACCATGGTAGCAAAACATATCGTTCCCATGAACACGTAAGCCAAAAGAGTCCCGAGAGGGCCACCATCCCTGAGTGAGGCTGCTGTTCCGAAGAAGAAACCAGTTCCGATGACACTACTAATGCTGGAAACGAGGGATAACTGGAGGGGTGGAATAATCAGGGCGGAGGGATATGCACCTAATCATACTAGCGACATGACGGTTCTTCAACTTGCGATGGAGGGCGGTGTGAACCTCGGGTTCCTCGACAGACTTTTGCCCACTACTGACGTGGTCGGAGGCCATGAGCGATGAAAGAGTCGACTAGTGTGAGAGCAAAGAAACCTGTGAAAAGCACAAATAAGACACGCCAACATACCGCAAACTTACTAAAATACCGATGGCTGAGGTGCGTATTACCAACCGCGCAGCGTGAGGGGCACGAGGGGGAAGAGAGACAGATCGGGCCATCGACCTACGGTGTATATTATACCCGTCCTCCCATAACGTTATGGACCTTCAACTCCTGTAGACTGGTGGGCAAGCCGGTCTACTTTCTTGAGCCTTGGAAGATTCCACTCACCTTCCATATCAAAGGGTTTGGAACTCCGTAGGATTGATCTGGTTGGCAGTGTAACCATGGTCACGCACTCTTCTCTGGCGCTGACCAATCGATTGTTGGAACGTGCCCATGGGTTAGATCCCACGTCCAACGCGCTGTAGAGATACAAACCTAACTTCAACCGATATAAGTGTGACCTCGACTCGACAGTCACTGCAACCTGTCATGTTTGACTTAGCTTCGATAATGGCCAGCCACTCTCCGTTGCTTGCGGGTCACAATGACGGTCACAAATTTCCGTGATCGGCGTCACTGCCGCCGATCTGGCAAATACCCGTCTGTATGGGAGATACCCGGAGTCAACGCGCGCTAAAAGGAGATCACATCTTTCAGCAGTCCAAATATGGCAGGGATTAGGTCCTAGCCTGAGTTTGAAGAACCTAGCCTGAGTTGGAATTGCCGGTAGTTGATTAGTATACCGCTCGCAGGTAACCAGCCTAGTACCAGCACGTGACGACGCGACGTGACGCTCGATGTGCGACACCCGACCTAGGAATGAAGCCATCCACTGCCCCCCGAAAAGCGCAAGCCAGGATAGCTCAAAAGAAGCAAGAATAAGCCAACAGCAAAAAACATCGGTTGACCATGCAAGGATGGCGCGAAACACAAGATCAGTAAGGTATGGAAATGTTCCCAGTTCTCGACTCGCCCGTGACTGCCAGTGCTGATTAGAAACTACCTTTCCCACCAGAGCGAGGCAACGAGCTGGCACGGTGAGTCATCACACCTACCCCGTCACCCGTGTTTACCGTGTTGCCAACAGCTTCGCGATGCTAGCTGCATCCTCCCGCAGGCTCCTACACTTGAACCACGAGGCTCAACTCTTAGGAGCCTGCCAAATCTCATTCAATGCATTTGAGCGAGCAAGGTGGCAGCAATTCGGAAGCGAAGTAAGTACTATACTCACTCGGTAAGTCACTCTGATCAAAGTCAACGTCCGCTCAGCTCATCCGTGACCAACGACACCCAGTTGATGCCACCTAAGCTGGATCGCGCGATTGCGTCGTCGCGATCCATCCGCATCGCTGCGCTGACGCAGCCACGCCGTGTTGACCTGACGAATATTAATATATTTCAAGATCTTAGATAACAAAGACGAACTTGAAGACGGTCGACGGTCTGAGTCGCCACCCGAGTTTGGTTTCCCTCAGTCCAAGTCCGCAGTCTTCTTGTGGCCGTGGTCAATCACTGTCCTTGACCAACGGCCCACTCTGTTACCACCCAATGAGGGCATGGACAGCCCTGACGACATGTCGTGCAGCCACCTCCGTGTCATTGCCCGCCGCCAGCACCAGCACAACATCTGGTGGTGCCACTGGACCATCCACCTGTATCTGGCTCGGACAACCAAGCACCAACCGGTGACAATAGTGACTGTAACTTGGCAGTAGCAGACACCACTGGCAGCTGCTCTAGCTTGCCACTCTCATACCGCTCACTGCTGTTCTGCAGTGTTTCGGCACAACATGCAGTGGCCGGTGGAAATGGAGTAAGTGCACTCAGTCCGACACACTGCACAAGGTCATGATTGTTTCGGGTTTTGCTTTTACTAACTACGCTACACTACCTAATATCTGTAGAGAGCTCTTTGCCGTAGTCTACTTAGTTGTCTCTTTTCAATATAACTTGATTCATCTGGTCGGGTGTGCTCGTGTGCTCCCTCGTTCAGTTGATTCTCCTCGCTGCACTTGCGATTAACTATCAAAGATCTAGGGCCAACCCTCTTGCCATAATCCTAGTGCCCATCTTTCAAGGGGTCTACACAGATTGGTGAGCTCGAATGTGTAAGAACTTGCAAAGGAAAATGGGCCGGCAAAAGGTTGAAATGTTAGCGCGCGTCATATGGGCCGACTCAGTCTGAAGGTACGGTTTGCATAGCTTTATTTACCAAAAACAATACATTTCAATCCCTCTCGAAACAAGATACGTTACAGAATATCCGCTGCACTCCACGCTGTCCACACGTGGGGTGTAACAGGATCCGTCACGACCAATCAAGATCCTCGCATGTTGGTCAAATCACCGGCGGCAACACCATCCATAGCTGCTGGGGGCTGTCAACGAGACAGCTGCATTCGGAGATACCAGCGCTTACCATCATAGCGCTCGTGCAACCTTGGCCGTTCACCCTGCAGTCCCCGCAGACAGGCCTCGCGCAGAAAGGGCATGGTTGTAGCACTTCGCATTCTGGATCGGCGATACAGTTGTAGCAAATCCAATTGCCACAGTGAAAACATATCGCCGTGCGCTCGGAAGCACGGCAGTCGTCACAACTCCAGGTTTCGCAAAAACCACATCTTCGGGTAAGGACCACCTGCCTCGGAAGTTCCTGTTCGGTTTGAATGTCTCCGGGTAGCTCTTCCTCTTCTTGACAGTCGTTACAGAGTATGACTCCCTTGCAGCCCTGACATAAATCGATATAATCCCCACACGGCTGGTCGGGGCCGGTGCAATAGCTAACTCGGCAACGAGGACAAGTGATGAGATGGGGATAGACGATGGACTTATTCCCGACCGCAACACACATATTGCATAGCCATGAGAGCTCACAGGCACAAAAGCAACCCGGACTCTGATCGAGACAATCAGGGCAGTAGGCAGCACGGAGACGATGTTCTGTCATGAACGGAGTTTGAGATGGGCAGCGATCGGGTTCCTTGTCATCCTGGCTATTGCGGCACGTCGCCCAATCTGGTGCAGGATCAAAATGGGTGCAGAACCTGCATGGGCCGGGCTTGGGCGGATGCGATCGCACGATGGTTTCACTGTCCCACCCGCACTCGCGGGATAGCTCGGCCAGTTCCTTTGAGCCCAGGGTGGGCTGGACGACTAGCCCGGCACACCAGTCTGAGTCTTCCCTACAGCACCATCCTTGGCACGTTGGGCAACAGATAAGGGGAGGAACTGTGTCGTTTTTCTTGAGGCATGGATGACATGCCATACGGTTGTGCGCGTAGCATTGTTCGCAGTCGATGATATGAGAGGCTCGACACATTGCTGCGGAGCATGCAACTGTAGCGTCGCATTCGAGGCAGCTAACCAGGGGGTCGAGACAGAGTGGGCAAGTAAACATGTCGACACGAAGGAAACAAGTGGCGTCGTCTATAACATTGCGCTGGAGTAAACGGTCCCTGAATCGCTAGTGGCGAGGGTTGAATCTCATTTGGGTATGGATGAAAATACTCACTCTGATCCTTTGCAAGATATTGCTCGCGTATTCTTGAAGTTTGGTGACAGCGGGTGGGACGGCGTCGGAACCCAAACCCTGAAGAGTCTTGAGATCGATATCATACCGGAGGTCAGACGTAGACACAGAAAGGAATATTCTTGAGATCTCGGAGAGATCGCGAGACGGCTGAAAGCAACAACGCTGGTCCTCGACTTTGGGAGTGGACTTTGAATTGTCAATGATCTTGAGCAAACGCAGAAGCTCTAAGAAGGGTCCATTCCAAGGAGGCGTGGGCTTTGGTCTTTCTGGGTTGGATGGCCTGATGTCCACCACAAGAGACGTGATGGCCGGCGTATTCATCTCCTTGTCGTCTACGGCGATGGTACCGGTAGGAGAGGACAAAGACATTTTGGGTCACCTGACTCAAATGATCAACCTAAGCCGGCTCCACGTGTACCTGTAAAGTATCCATGACAGGCTGATTCACGATCTCGGTCACAGGCTAACTGGGCCCAATCGTGGTATCTCCACCCTGTAGATCACTGCAGATCCACAACAGAGGGGTAACAAGGGCGTGTGTGGTAATCCTGGTGTTGAACCCGAAGGGTACATGATGCGACCTTTTATGGGCTAGTCCTGTCAGTTTCGTGCAATTGTTTCATCCAATAGTTCCTGTCAACGTTCATCTCGTCCTACCTTAGGCTTTGCAGACTCCTGGGGGAATTGTTGTCATAACATGGCACCGTCGTCATGATCACCTGACTAAACCACTGTTCAATCGGAGTTCGAAATATTACCACCCGGCCTTCGCCTCTTACCTTCTCTCGAAACTTTTTTCTTCCTTTTTTCGTTCAAATGGACGTCGATATGAAGGTCAAGGAAGACCGTGACTATGACCGCGACAGAGATCGGGAGAGAGACCGCGACCGCGACCGCGACCGTGATCGCAGGGATCGTGATAGGGACCGTGACCGCGAGAGAGACAGGGACCGGGGAAGGGACTCGGGTACGTCTACCCCCATCTTTTTTTTCAAGTAATTTCTGATTTACCGTGTTGCTTCGTTAGGTCGCAGCAGACGTACTGATCACTGGGAGCCGGAAGAAAGGCGCAACGGCGAGGTCAGCCTTCGTATCTTATTTAGAAGAGCACGGGATATTCATCCTTTTTTTTTAGCGCCGCAAGCGCTCTCGTAGTCGCACCCGCTCTAGGTCCCCTCGCAGGCGCTCCACTTCGCCGCGCGACCGCAGGCACGCTCGTCGCTCGCGGTCTCGTACCCGCTCGCGAAGTCCATCCCGTACTCGTTCGCGTAGCCGTGACCGCAAGCCTGCCGACCCATTTGCCCGTTCCCTTGGTGGGCCTATGAATGCTGACCATGAAGAAGCAGTTGAATTTGCAAAGATCAGCAAGAGAGAAAATCGAGTTTACGTTGGCAACCTCAGTTACGACGTCAAGTACCGCGATCTTATGGAATTTATGAGGGGAGGTGGGTGGGGGAATCTCAGATTAGACGTTTTTTCTTCGCTTGGGAAAGGGGGGGATTGGCCTTGGTTGCCGCTCACGCAAATCCGTTCTGCTGAAGCTCGCTCGTTTTGGAAAAAGGCAGGGGGTTGCTTTTGTGCGAGTCTGAGCTGATGAGGGAGAGTGGAGGTGTGGTTGTGCTGGTGGTGGCCTTTTGCCGTTTTTTCTTCCCGGTTTCGCCGTTGTTGGATGGCTGAGAGGATATTGATGGGAGTTTTCTTTTGGGGTTGAATAGCTGGGGAGATCCTTTTCGCCGAAGTGCTGGTCACACCCACAGGAGTTTCCAAAGGATGCGGGTACGCTCTTCAACCCCGTTATTGATCTCACGCTTACCTGCAACGTAGTATCGTCGAGTTTGCATCGCCAGAGGACGCTCAAAGAGCTATCCGTGAGCTATCAGAAGTACCCCTCCTTGGGCGCCCAGTATTCATTCGTGAAGTAAGCCGTTGGGTTCCGTAAGGATTATCACTCAATTCGTCATCGGTTTAGGATCGAGAAAACGAGTCACGATTTGGCGCCACTCCTGTTCCGGGAAAAATCGGTATGGCGATGGCTGGGCAAGGGCTCCATGCACAGCCTCCCCCACGCCCTCCTCATCACAATTATTTCGGCACTCAGCAAAATCCAGGGAATCAGCTCTATGTTGGCAATGTCAGTTCGGTTTTCTCCAGTTTGGATGTCTGCTTACATCGCAATCAGCTGCCCTATCAAGCAGGTTGGCAGGACTTGAAAGATTTGTTCCGAGCTGCTGGGAATATCATTCGCGCCGACATCAACATTGGTGCTGATGGTCGTCCCAAAGGCTCTGGCACGGTGGTCTTTGAAACACAAAAGGATGCACAGCAAGCCATTAGTATGTCTTGCTGTCTCATTTCCGATTGATTGCCTCATGATTTTACAGGCATGTACAACGGTTTTGACTGGTATGGTCGTACTCTCGAAGTCCGCGAGGTGAATTAAGTTTGGGTACTTTCCCGCCTGTCCATTCTCATCGCACATATTTCTCAGGACCGTTATGCCGGCCTTTCCGGGCCAGGTGCGTTCCGTGGCGGGCTTCGTGGCTTCGGTGGTGGTGGTCGCGGCCTACGTGGTGGATACCGCGGCAGCTTCCGCGGTGGTGGCTTCAGAGGTGGGTATGCGTCGCAGGGGTCCGGTCGCGACTTCTCGAGCCAAGACATCTATGC
>JBBPRB010001123.1:0-10656 GCA_038092815.1 Hortiboletus rubellus | reverse complement strand
TAAAACTTTTCAATAACCAAGTGCGATGTGTGCAGAAATGTCTTCCCTCACTCGACCTTCAATTGGGTAGGCATCGATGGCACTCAAGTCTTGTGTCACATGACCCCAGTTGGTAAGAGATGCCTGTGCTCACATTGGATGATCGTAGTCATGCGGCCGCTATGTAGAAACCTACACAGCACAAGCATCCGTTGGGGATGTGAATAAAGGTATCAAAAATCACAAGGTCGGTCGTCCTCCACTAGCGATTCCCGTTGCTCAATCGTGACAGAATCTTGAATCGAACGCTTCCGCCCTTCTTGTCTTTGGAAATGGTGATGGCGGGGGAGGTGCCCTCCCAAAGATGCTTGAGAATGTACGCTCGTGCCCACACAATTGCGCTCCCTCTCTGACAGTTGGATAGCTCCGTCGAATCCGAGCAGTAAACAACATACACCGCGAACTCCCGCCTGTGAGCATGGGCGGCACTGTGGAGCAATTCTTTGAAGACATAGAACGTGAATCAAAGGAAGGTAAAACCCTTCCAGTCTGGTACGTCTTCTTCTATCCCGTTTGTGCCATTTTATTCATTGTGGCAAGGCGTGGAGAATTGTATCTTGAGGTATACTATCTCCTACATGACGTTGTAATCTGTCTTATCGTCTTATCAGTTCCACCGTGGCACATATACTTCCCACGGTGAGTGAGGATGCTAAGTTCGTAAGACCCATGGATCATATCGTTGGATTACCAAGGTTCTATTAAGAAGGGAAACAGGAAGAGCGAGATCTTGTTGCGGGATGTTGAGGTATGGAAAGTTGACATCTCCTCCCCTTCCTAGTTGAAAAGCCCCTGCAAGCGCCTCGCAACTCTTGCAACACTCTTCGAATCTGTACGGTCCTCGTATGTATATCCGAAGGCGACGATCGATGATTGTTGGGAGAAAGTGCTCCTGAATCAATGTTTGAGCAATTAACTTCTCCTTACTTCCGTAACTGATTATTCCTTATAGTCCATGATGGTACGTTCGACGTGAAAACGGAGTATTTTGCATGATCTGACTGGTTTTGACCTCAGTTCTTCCCGGATCTGCCATGTAAGCCTGTATATGGGTGGAAGGGCACTGGACTAACTATTTGACAGCGGAATGGTATACGATGACGCTGAACAGCTGTATTCCGAGGTACGCAAGGATTGTCAAGTTCTCCTCGAAGATGCGCTGGGCGTCCTTCTCTCCGGCTCCGTAGCTCTGTCAGGGGATTCTCTGATTTCACAGCCATCCAATATCATAGCAGTCAACACGACGCCGTTTGCTCGTCGTGACATTGTCAAGATACCTATCCCTGGAGCCAGTCAGAGCCTACTTCCGAAGCCCACACAGACGACTACGGACGGAAAGCATGGTTATGTACTACTTCAGGCCCAAGAAAATGAGATCCTTGCTCAGCCGGCGGCGGTATCCACTGAACATGGACCCGTGTCTGGTGAGTGTGCTGTAACTCGGTAATTTTTGATCTGATGGGTCATTTTTCCAGCATCCACTAATGGCTCAGACTACATCATCCTGAGGAATTCAAGTCTGCAGCTTACGATTTCGCAGGGACGCATCACCAGCTTGTATGATGTGAAGCTCAAACGAGAACTGATTTCGAAAGGTAGCACCGGAGGACTGGTCATTTTCGAGGATCGACCCAACTACTGGGATGCATGGGGTTCGTTCTGGAGTGCGACGTTCTCTCGCACTCCCCTTTGACTTCTTTTTCATTCGATAGATGTCGAGATCCACCATCTCGAAAAGCCGACACCCCTACAGTTCACTGATGCTCGTGTCATTGCCGAAGGACCACTCAGAGCCGCTGTGCAGACGCAAGTCGTGTATGGAAAGAGTACGATTGACGTCACCGTTCGTATTCGACATTTGGCGTTCCCGTTCATCCCAATGACTAACGTTGAATAGATTTCTCTGGATGCGTTCTCAAGTAAGCCAGCCACATGCTCAGACTTTGAAATGCGAATGATCTTTATGTCGTAGCCACTACAAAGGTAGATTCGCGGCCGCTCTTTACCTTCGACGCCGAGGTAGATTGGCACGAAAGGCATGAAATCTTGAAATGTGAGTACTCGATTGCTGTGCCCTCTGGTCCTTGATGACGGTCACGATAGTTGAGTTGCCACTCGACATCAATAACACGGTTGCCACATACGAATCTCAGTTCGGATGGGTCCAGCGACCGACGCACAAGAATACCACGCTCGACGCAGCCAAATTTGAAGTTTGTGGTCACAAGGTATAATGGTGACCTTGACTTGCACGTCTCCAGTACTTATGCTCCCTCCCAGTTTGCCGATTTCAGCGAATACGGATATGGTGTCGCATTCTTATCCGAGTCAAAGTATGGCTATGCGTGCCAGGGAAACGTCCTTCGTCTCTCTCTCTTGAGGGCAGCGACAGCTCCTGATGCTGAGCAGGATCAAGGCACGCGGTCTTGCTGAGCTTCATAGCATGCGAGAATAACTCACATCCCCATGCACATATAGGAAAGCATGAATTTTCGTGGGCAGTCATGCCACACGTCGGCTCCTTCTTGGAGTCCGACGTGCCAATGGCCGCTTACATTTTTAACTCTCCCCTTCATCGTGAGTAACGACCTCTTTTATGACCTCCAAGATTTTGTCAGGAAGTTGACGTGTCCATATGGATATAGTGAGAGCTGTGCCTCGGGATGCCTGCCACCACCCGTCGATCGTTCCAGAATCACCCTTTTGGCTTGAGGGTTCCCCAAATGTCTTCCTTGAAACGATAAAGCGAGGCGAGGACGATGACTTTGACTCCAAGAGCGCGAGCAAGACGGTCATCCTGAGGCTGTACGAAGCCTTTGGCGGCCATGGACGTGTCCAACTCCGGACCTCTCGATCCGTCCGGGTTGTAGACGCTTCCCTGACGAACTTGCTCGAGGACCACAAGGCGGCGCTGTCGTTCGTGCCTGATGTCAACACGGACGTGCCAGTAGGTGCGGACGATCAGTCCAACGCCACCGCCACCGCGTCGGGGTTCCGGTTGGATCTGGACTTCCGTGGGTTCGAAGTCAAGACTGTCAAGTTGGTGATTGCCGACGGGAAATGGGTCGCGGCGGGTACTGAATCAGACGAAGCTTCCAGTGCTGGCACCAGGTGAGATGTTCGCGTGTGCTTGTCTAGGGTCGTGTGCTGAACAAGGTCGAAACGCGGTCCATAGCTGGGTGGCTGTCGGGGATGAATGAGCGAGATCGATGGTTGTGTCAAACGACTTTTGGTGAGTTTGTACCAGTATTGAATGTGTAGTTGTAGCACTTGAATATGTACTGTTATTTCGTCGAGCGTGATCAAAGCGTGGTACTACTAACTGGCGTCGACAGAAACCTTGCTTGTTGTTTGTATATGGCCCAGGCGAATGACGGTGCATAGGACTTTGGGTCGTGGCACCCATTGAGGGTGGCCTCACTATTGGATGGCGCTGTGCACGTCGTGCGCGTGTCGTGGGTGTGGCATCATGATTGGCGCTTGGCTGGCTGACAATTTCCCACGATTTGTGTGTATCACAGTAGCCGATGTTCGGTGCGTCAGAAACCTTGACAAGCAAGGCCAGCCGGCCTGGACTTGGACCAGGAAAGCGACTCCAAAAAGAGCTAAGCGGTCTACCCGAGCTCACTGAGCAGCTTAGCGAGTTGCTGATTTGAAGGTGACAAGAAACTTCCGAGACGAGATGCTTCCTTTCATTTCCACTTAGGTGATAAGTAGAGGAAAGCGAGCATACGCTCGAGTTGAACCCGTCTTGCTGAGAGTCCTCCGATTTTACTTGTAGGGTGTTTCCTGCTCCCAGCATTACTATCGCACGTACAGCGTGACCGATGACGACCCTCATCCATACCCCCATCGATGAGATCCCAAAGGTGCGAATGACTTGCGTGCCCCCGTCAGGTGTGCAGTCACAGATGATTTTGTTGGAACATGGTGCACAGATCAGGGAGACACTTGTAGCGACGTTCAAAGCAGGCGTCACCCGCCCACTCGCATGGCGAAAACACCAGCTCCATCAACTCGCTCGGTTGGCACAAAACGAGGCCGACGCGATCTGTGACGCGCTCGCCAAGGATCTCTCAAAGCCAAAGATGGAAGCGCTTTTGACTGAAGTAGGCCCCATCGTCGAACGGGCGCTCAAGAGTGCAGAGCAATTGGATGCATGGGCGGCGCCTGAGTATCCCGAAGTACCGGATTTCCAAAAAGGATGGAAACCGACGTGAGTGCTGTTCTGTGGTTATTTCTGGTTTTGGCTGTCCGGCTCACACGTGAACATGTTTGAACCCCATACAGCGTCCTCAAGGCACCCAAGGGCACTGTGCTCATCATTTCGTGCGTCGTTTGACATTCGTCATCTCGGACGATCTGATCTCTTTTGTTGTGGGCTTGATTGACGTAGACCATGGAATTATCCCTTTATCATCATCTTTCAGGCCCTCATAGGGGCTATTGCAGCTGGCTGCTGCGGGGTGGTCAAACCTTCGGAAGCTGTTCCTCACTTCTCCCAGCTCATCGCGGATCTACTTCCCAGGTACCTTGACCCGTCCGCTTATCGGGTCGTGAACGGTGCTGTGCAGGAGGCAACCAAGCTTCTCGAACTCCAATGGGACCACATTTTCTATACGGGGAATAGCCGAGTCGCTCGTATCGTCGCTTCTGCAGCTGCCAGATACCTCACTCCGCTCACGCTCGAACTGGGTGGCAAAAGTCCTGTTTTCGTGGATTCCTCTTATGACATGGAGCTGGCGGCTAAGCGTATCCTATGGGGAAAATGTAACAACGCCGGACAGGTAAGACGACACGCTGTCGTCGTCTATCTCAACCAGTCGAGGGCTGTTGTATAATGACATTTGACGTATTAGATCTGCGTCGCGCCGGACTACATCCTCGTGCACCAGATGAAACAAGATGAGCTCGTCCAGGGTTTCAAGAAGGCATACAAGTCATTCTTCCCGGATGGCGCGCTCGATTCTCCGCACTATGGCAGTATTGTGAACGAATTACACTTCAACCGGCTGAGCTCTCTACTCGATCGTACGAAGGGCAAGACAGTAACCGATGTCAGCGAAGGGAGGAAGGACGCTGCAAGGAAGCGAATCGAACCTACTGTGGTCACGAGCGTCAAAAGCGGTGATTCCCTGTTGGAAGAGTAGGCAATTACGCAATTGAGCGACTCGTGTGCGCTCACATCTTTCAATGTCTACAGAGAGATCTTTGGCCCCATCCTGCCTATCATCTCTGTTGATAGCCTGGATGAAGCACTTGCCTTTATCAATGCACTGTACGTTGGACCGTGTGCATGTGGCTGTATTTCGGATCATGCTGACTGGCCAAGACCTCATGCCCTCGTGGTGTACGCTTTCACAGAAGACCCTATTGTAAAACAGAGGCGTATGTTATTCTTATCCCTTGTTAGCATGTTTCGTCTCGCTTCATTTGGCACAGTTACCGATGAGACCCAAAGCGGTGGAATCGTCTTCAACGATACGCTCCAACACCTTGCCGGTACGTCGTATGACCTGATCTTCCGTCCCGGACGCGGCATGACGTCATGGTTGCAATGACCGCTCCACGGCGCTGATACACTCCCCGCTGCGGATTCTATCCTGACGATGAGTCTGTTATAGTTAGTGAACTGCCCATTGGTGGCGTAGGCGAGTCTGGATGTAAGCACATGATCCAGCTTCTTGACGCACATACAGAACTAACACTAACTTAGATGGATACCAGACTCTGAAGTACACCTACGACGCATTCACACAGTTAAGGGGCTCCACCGATATGCCAAAAGAGTGCGTTACAGCTTCTTCGTTCCTGAGCTGTCTTTTCGGGGTTCGGTGACATTGCTTGCCTCTCTTCCCTCATCACCAGAGCGGAGCCGTTCCTGGAGCTGAGGTACCCACCCCATGGGCCGGAAGCAATGAATACCCTCACTGGCGCAGTGCATCTACTTATCCCTCAAAGCACGCCAGACGGTCGCTGAGGGGTTATTGGTGGAGTTAGGAGGACGTGGGCGAACAACGTCCGAGGGTTGAAATCTAGGGGTTTTGTATTCGATGATTTATTCGAAGTCCAACTGTATGTGCTTGTATCTAAGCGCGCGGTGATCGCGGCGCCGTACCCCGTTTCAATAGCAGCTCCGACGTGAGTGTTGGTGCTGTCACGGTAGTGCCAGTGCTATAAACTCTCTTTTCATAATGATGTGGCGTGACTCCAGTGCAAGTTCGATAGTTTGACCCGCCAACGTTTACTCAATTTGACTCCACCACCACTATGACCCGCAGCAGCTCGGCGCAGCATTTTGATGCAGACTGGCTGGTCGTGATGTAATCAGTTATGCGAAGCACCGCCCGGGGCGATCCGATGTCTCCGACGGTTTCACCATTCTGTCAATGGTAAGCGCTTAAGCTTCGACAGCATCCTTTATTTTATTTCCGCGAGGAGGTGGTGTTAATGACATGACAATAGAAATATTGGGCCAACTTTCCCGAAGACAACTAAACGATACGATTCGGGTGCAAGGTTCAGCGTCACCACATTGGTGGTGCCCAGGAAGTTGGGACGACCATCTTACGAGATTGCATGGGAAATTTAAACTCGTGAGTTCTGAGCGCACTGGCAGGCTGGCCCCACTGTCAAACGACCAGCGAAACCACTCATTCACATCGATCGAGGTGTCTTTTGGATATCTGTGTCAGTTAGACCCGGCGTCCCGCTAAAAATAATCGCATAGAAAAAAGTGGGGCTCCGAGTCCACCCGGATGACGGGGCTCGTCAACTGTAGAGGATAACGGCATGTGCTGCCGGCCATCACAGCATGACCCCTCGGCATACCCCCCGGTGGTATTTAAGCCTCGTTGGTTGATATGGCCGCCTGTTCGACGCTATCACCCCGCTTCTAATATCCCTTCGTGCGCTGCTCGTTTGTCCATAACGACAATGTCGAGCGCACCAGAAATTAAACAGGATCCGCGGGACGAACACCGTCATCATTCAAAGCTTGACGCCAAAACGAGAGCGATTGCGTGAGTCGCAGTCATGTCTTTTCTCTTTGTTGTTCGCCGACCCTCTACCCCCACACAGCAATGCAGACGCCAAGTTGTCTAACCCGTTGCGGGGTATTCCCCACGACCGGCTCATGTCCGAAGTTGAGGTCTTTGCGAAGGAGCGCGGACTGACCCACATTCTCCCCGATTTGCAAAAGGGTGCTCTTATCGCACAGGATCCGGAGGGTGCGTATCACAAGTCCGCTCTACTTGCTCATTAGACCCATTTGTTGACAGCGTACAACCGCCTGGACGTCTTCACTGAGGAAGACAAGCAGATCCTGAGGGATGAAGTGAACCACAAGTGGAAGCAAACGGGAACGCTCTACTATGTCAGTGCCCCCTATATATTCGCATCCCATAGTAATAATCTCCTGCACCAGATGGTTGTCATGTCCTCCTTGGCCGCTGCCGTACAAGGCATGGACGAAGCGGTGATTAACGGCGCTCAGATTATATACCCAGCTCAATTTGGAATTGGTGATCCAACGAGCAGTGAGCACCCCAGTTTTATTTCTGATATTGTTTAGTTATGTTGGGTGGTTAATCAGAACGAGATGGTTGGCTAATTGGGCTTGTGAATTCTGCTCCATATCTGTACGTTCTCAGACTATTGAGTGCGTCCGCCCTTGATTGAACGTGCACAGGTGCTGTGCAACCATCTCCTGCTGGTTGACTGACCCTCTCAACCAATGGCTCGGCCGCAAGAAAACCATTTTCATCACTTGCATGATATCTTTCCTCACTTGTATCTGGTCCGGTCTCACCAATACTTGGTGGCATCTTTTCATTGCACGGTTTTTCCTCGGATTTGGTATCGGTCCCAAATCATCCACGGTTCCTGTGTACGCAGCAGAATGTTCCCCAGCTCCGATCCGTGGAGCCCTTGTCATGATGTGGCAGATGTGGACTGCATTTGGTATCGCTGTCGGTGACCTTATCGACCTGGCATTTTATTTTATCCCCGACACGCCTGGCGTCAAGGGCTTGAACTGGAGGCTGATGCTTGGCTCGGCGGGTATTCCAGGGTTGATCGTCTGTCTCCAAGTGATGTGGGCACCAGAATCGCCCCGTTGGTTAATTAGCAAGGGTCGCTACGAAGATGCCTTTAACGAACTGTGCCGTCTCCGTTTCTCTCGGGTGCAAGCCGCAAGAGACCTCTACTACATTCATGTCCTGCTAGAAGCTGAGAACGAGATGAAGAGGGGGAGAAATCGTGTTGTGGAAATGTTCACCATCCCGCGGAATCGGAATGCGGCGCTCGCAAGTTGGGTCGTCATGTTTGGGCAGCAATTCTGTGGTGTCAATGTCATTGGCAAGTAACTCTGTTTATGAAGGTGTTTTTCGCGCTTAACAAACGAGAATAGCCTACTACTCTTCCAACATCTTCCTCGATTCTGGTTTCAGCCAAGTTTCAGCCCTGGCATCGTCACTGGGTTTTGGTGCATTAAATTGGCTATTCGCACTCCCTGCCGTGTTTACCGTGAGCATGCATGATGCATCTTCTCATCCTCGACGATTGAAACGATGAAATATAGATCGATACTTACGGACGTCGTAACCTCTTGCTATTCACATTCCCACTGATGGCGATTTGCTTGCTCATCACTGGTTTCTCCTTCTGGAATGAGTCCGAGCAGGGTCGTATTGCCGGAGTTTCTATTGGGATATGTGAGTGTCACATTTGGCGGCGCTTGTTCCTCTGACACCTCCGTGCCAGACCTGTTTGCGATCTTTTATTCACCAGGAGAAGGCCCTGTGCCGTTTACCTACTCTGCCGAAGCATTCCCACTCTATATCCGTGACATTGGCATGTCATTTGCGACCGCAACGACATGGTTCTGGAACTTTGTGCTCTCCATTACATGGCCATCGCTCGTGCTTGCCTTCAAACCACAGGGTGCCTTTGGGTGGTATGCCGCCTGGTGTTGTATCCTCTGGGTCCTCATCCTCTTGTTTGTTCGGGAAACCAAGGGAAAGACCCTTGAAGAACTGGATCAGGTCTTCTCGGTGCCTTTAACCGTCCACGCTGCATACGGGCTCCGTCAAATCCCGTACGGGATCAAGAAGTTTGTGTTGTTCCAGAATCCTACTCCGGAGGAGTTGTATCTCCCCGAATCGGAGGAAAGCAGTGCGATCGATCCACAGGGCAGGAAGGAGCTTCAAGACGATGTCGCGTAGAGCCTCCGATATTCGACCGCGTTGTTCATTGCCATGATTCTTGCCATGATTCAGATGTTGTCGTACTTGTTTGTGCTTCTTGCGTCCACGACGAGTGCGCGCTGTTTTTCTTGTATCTATGTTTATCTACATTGTAATCAGCTCATGATAGTCAGTGAGTTCTGGTGAATTTTCACATCGTTCCCCACCTCCCCGGACTGAGCGGGCCGAGACACACGGCGAGATGTCGCGCCTGCCCTAAATGCTACAAGAACGATCTGTACCCATCCTGTACGCACATAATTCGGTCCTGTCGGTCTGCGACGCGTTGTCCCTTCGGTAAGTCTTGCGCACCATTACCCTACCTTCCACCCCCCCCTCCCGGGCTCCGGATTTTCAAGGATGAGACTATCGTTTTGTTTCAGTTATCCCTGTCTTAACCATCGTGTCGAGACGTATAATTCACTCTGACAGCATTTTTTTTTTTTGGTGCCTCGAGACTCTGGTCTGTGTGCTCATTCATTTCGTTGCAGGAACACGACGCGCGACGTGTACGATCGTGAATTTTTTGGGTCAGAGTTTGCGTGTCGGGTTCGCCTTTTTACGTTTCTCTCGAGTACGGCTCCCGGCCGTGCTGGAACACCTTGGCTGTTTGTCGTTTGTACGAGCATGTTCATTCAGAGGAAAATCGACGGTTTGCCCAACCCTGCACAGGGAGTACTGTACCGGTAGTCCGGGTAAACACTGCAAACTACAACATTATAGGTCTTTGTCATGCTCTTTTCTTCTCATACACCGTCCAGTCGGAACACCCTATACAATCACCACGAACGCCGCTGGGCTCACAGGCCCCAACGTGAACCCACCGTACACCGTCTGCACAACCCCACTCTCAAACACCGTCGTCGCACCGACACCCTCGAGACACAATGCCCCCCAACTGACGGTCTGATTCGCATAATTGGTGTTGGCCGCAAGCACGAGCGTCTGCGCGCCTGCGTTCCACGTTGCCACAGACGCTCCCCCGACGACGTATGCCGTGCGCACCGATGCAGGATCAAACAAGAATGGCGTGATATTGGGTAGGCTCAGCGCGAACGCCGACGAGGAGCTTTTGATGTCTGCAGGCGTCGGATCGTTCCAAGGAACGACACCCAATGCACCCTGGTTGGTGCCAATGATGCTCTGCACCACCCACTCTTCCCCCGTCGGCGCTCGTAACCAATATCTAACACGAGCAAGTTCCCGGTCAACAAACAGCGGCAACCAGCTGGAGCAGCACGCCGATGAATAGGTAGCATGATACTCACTGAGCACCCCCACCAAACGCTTGGGGAACGGTCCACACGGCCTTGGTACGCTCCCAACCCATCACTTCCAGTCGGTTCTTGAAGCTCGACACGCGATCGCTAAT
>JBBPRB010001122.1:0-10658 GCA_038092815.1 Hortiboletus rubellus | reverse complement strand
ATAATGGCCTCGTCGAGGTCCTCCATCCCCCCGAGCTGGTCGTACCGGTTGGAGAGACAAACTGCAAGGTTGTTCAGAGACATGGACCGATCTGGGTGTCCTTGCGGGCGGAGGTCAAGTGCTTCTCGATCGAGGACAATGGCCTCGTCGAGGTCCTCCATCCCCCCGAGCTGGTCGTACTGATTGGAGAGACAAACTGCAAGGTTGTTGAGAGACGTGGACCGATGTGGGTGTCCTTGCGGGCGGAGGCCAAGTGCTTCTCGATCGAGGACAATGGCCCCATCGAAGTCCTTCATCCCCCCGAGCTGCTTGTACCGACTGGAGAGACGAACTGCAAGATTGTTCAGAGACTCCAACCGATGTGAGTGTCCTTGCGGGCGGAGGTCAAGTGCTTCTCGATCGAGGACAATGGCCTCGTCGAGGTCCTCCATCCCCCCGAGCTGGTCGTACCGATTGGAGAGACAATTTGCAAGGTTGTTCAGAGACCCCGACTGATCTGGATGTCCTTGCGGGTAGAGGTCAAGTGCTTCTCGATCGAGGACAATGGCCTCGTCGAGATCCCCCATCCCCCCGAGCTGGTTGTACCGACTGGAGAGATCAGCTGCAAGGTTGTTCAGAGACCCCGACCGATGTGGGTGTCCTTGCGGGCAGAGGTCAAGTGCTTCCCGATCGAGGACAATGGCCTCGTCGAGGTCATCCATCCCCCCGAGCTGGTTGTACCGACTGGAGAGATGAGCTGCAAGGTTGTTCAGAGACATGGACCGATCTGGGTGTCCTTGCGGGCGGAGTTCAAGTGCTTCTCGATCGAGGGCAATGGCCTCGTCGAGGTCATCCATCCCCCCGAGCCGCTTGTACCGACTGGAGAGATCAGCTGCAAGGTTGTTCAGAGACATGGACCGATCTGGGTGTCCTTGCGGGCGGAGGTCAAGTGCTTCTCGATCGAGGACAATGGCCACGTCGAGGTCCTCCATCCCCCCGAGCTGCTTGTACCGACTGGAGAGACCAACTGCAAGGTTGTTAAGAGACATAGACCGATCTGGGTGTCCTTGCGGGCGGAGGTCAAGTGCTTCTCGACCGAGGACAATGGCCTCGTCGAGGTCCTCCATCCCCCCGAGCTGGTTGTACCGACTGGAGAGACCCATTGCAAGGTTGTTCAGTGACATTGACCGTCCAGAGTGCCCTTGCGGGCAAAGGTTGAGTGCTCCTCGTTGGAGGATGATGGCCTCTTCAAAGTCACCTGTCGCTCCAAACCGGTTGTAGCGATCAAGAAGATGAAATGCGAGCCGAGCCAGAGAGACATATCGCTTGGGGTGCCCGGTTGGGCAAAGTTGTAGTGCTTCACGATCAAGGTCGATCGCCTCCTCGATGTGACCCCTCCCCCATCCTTGTTTGAACTCGGCGACAAGGGATTCTGCCCGCGAATGCAACCGTTCAACTAGTAGGCACATCATTACACTGCTCTGCGCATGGACAGCTGGACACAAGTACCTTCTGGATTCATACTGGCTCGCCGAGCTCGATTCAACTTGGTAGTTTGGGAAAACGCTGGTTTGTGGCCATGCTGGGGCACAGGGTAAGCACCGAAAAGGCAGCGATGCACAGGTTCTATCACGCTCACTACGTGGATGCTGTGTTAGGTGAGCGCCAATCTGACGAGTGGCCATTTACCCACCCTACCTACTCTTTCGCCATGATGCAAACACCCTCTCTCTCTCAGTCACCCACTGAGCTGGCCACTACATGGTGTGGGAGAGACGTGATGAAATGTCTTCGCAGAGTTCCCAGCCTTTATTTTTCAAAGCCAATCGTCACCTTTGAAAACACATCCCGATTTGTGTCGCCAATTTGCTTCCCGTCCTCTCCTCGGCGTCAAATGTTAATATACCCTCCAGGTCACCACCGTGAGCGCACCCATACACCTCTCGAGCACATTCGACATTTGTTGATCGTTCCGATGGATGTGGTCATGTCCGCTGATCATGCAAACCGGCGAAACGGCGGTTAGGACCCCAGAGAAGCGGATGAAGCGGTCTGCTTCGTAGTAGGTGTGGATAGGGAGGCCTGGAATGCGGTGTAGGTATGATACCGCAAATATACTATTTGAACGCACTCGGAAAGGATCATTTATCCCGGGGTGCGAGCACAACGCAAAAGAAGGAATGATGACGTTGTTGGGCCATCAAGACGGGACCTTTGTATTGAGCCTATTCCCAAAGATTATGACATGTCGTTCACCCTGTGAACCAGCAATCTGTTGACCCATTCGCTCGGCCCGATTCCGAGTAACAACGTATGACAGGGGATAGAAACGTTCGAGTGGGGGTTGTGGATGACTGCAAAAAATGGGACACCAGGTGTGGTCGAGCAAAGTCACGATGGACACGGCAGTGGTGCACGCTAAGAAAAACGATTCAGATGCTACCCTGAACAGATCAGAGAATTGGTGTACCTTTGTCCCATTCGTGTGGGAGGGGTGGAGTGTGACGTCTGGGTGCAGACGAACCCAGTGACGACCATGGGTGAGAGAGGCCAGTTGACATGCATAATCAGTGAGTTTATGACAGCACGTCAGCGAGCATTGACCAGAAGCGAGTGCAGTATGTAGCTGGTGGCGCAACGTTCGTCACGGTTCAGGGCCTGGCATCGTAGTTCAGGCCACGTATAAATGACTTCGGTGAAATGCTAGACCAATCCATCGAGTCTGCAGTCGTCATTCAACTGAGGGTTGTTGAGATAGAAAATAGTTCTGTGGAGGCCAGAGGCATAGGTAATGCCGTCGCGAGTGTCATTGAGCTTGACGACACGAGTAGTGGAGTAGTCCTGGCCTTGCCATCTGAGACAGAGGATGGAACCAGGCACGAGGTTGTCGCACTCGGCGATGATGTTGTTGTCATTGATGACTGCGAGTTGGTAGCTGGGGGGAATGAGTGTGCGAGTGGGAAAAGGGCGACACAACTCACGTCGAGACATTGTTAGCGGCAGAGATGCTGTCGCAAATGTTGCCTCCCTTGACGGTGTAGGAGCGAGTACATTCCGGGTTCCCAGCCGGGGCAACTATAAGCACATAGTGAGTCAGGGGTCACACGGAAAGGGACGAGACGATCGAACATGCATTGGGCGACAAGGGTGACGGAGAGGGCGAGTACTTTGGAGAACACGGTGATCAAAGGAGGGGACCGGAGAAAGGAGAGAGCGACGGCGAGGATGAGGAAATGAGAAAATGAGCCTGGACTTTCGAACTGAGGCGTTCCCTCGTGGGAGCAGTACTTACCTTCCACATCTTCGCCCGTATCCGGCTCATCCGCCATTCGCAATCTCCACACCAACAGTCCCTACGTCTGAGCGGTCGTGGCGGCGTCGACATGGTCCTGCTCAATCCCTTCCAAGCAGGCATCGAAAAGCTGCACGCGACGGACTCGACACCGCCGACGCCATCTCCTGGGAATATTTCCCGCTGTCGACGACGACTCCACTGTCCAGTGCGGCGGCCGCGTTGAGCTGCCACCACGTCTCCATGCTAGCTGGGTTACTGCCTCGCCGTCCACACCTGGGACAAGCTCACAGACTGGCACCTGCCCAACCCCGCAGAGGTGCCACCATTTCCGCTGTCCCCCACTACTCTGAGTCCCCCCTCATCCGCTTCGCCGCTATACCTCTGGTTTCGTGGGCGCACAACCCTCAGGGTGCCACAACCCTGTTCGACATCTACAAGTCGAGCGCACACCTGGACGGCGGGCTATTCCGGACCCTGGTGTGTGCACGGTCTCATTCCGTCCGGGTAGCATTCCTTTACCACAGTGAAAGGGACCTCGTTGCTCAGACATGCCGGTACTGGTATACTTCGGACGATGTGTGGCTCCTCGCCACCCCCACCCCATCGATTTCAGACTTGCAAACGAAAAAGATGCACGTCGACGGTCTTCCATCATACGTGCACTGAGCTCGAGGAAAACTCCAGGGGTCCATCGAACAGAGCGGTCAGGTGTGGGTCGGGGACGTCGGACTCTGAGCGAACGCATGCGATTTATTTTATAAAGGTGTGTGTAAAGAACGGAACGTCGACGCTTTACTAAATAAGTGGCCAGTGGCATTGTCAGTATCGCATGCATGCTCTCTCGATGCACTCGTACTCATCCGAGGACCGGAAAAAGATGGAAAGCTCATCTTCGGCAGGAGGGGGCATGTCGAATATTCTTCAGACGTTGGCGAGCCGTCCTACTTGGGTGTCCAATTGCTGCCCGGCATCCCTGATCTAGACGCCCCACTTGTCGTCGAACCCTCTCACTTGGTCGAGTGGTCCAAGTTTGACTATATGAAGTTGCCCAGTGAAATAGCTTGACGAGCTTCTGTGCCTCGTGCCAATGCTCAGAAAAACCGGAATAATCCACGGCGGTTTCAAACCAAGTGCATGGTGAGTTCGAACGCTACCACAGGAATCACATACACGACTATCGCCTTATCTTCCTTCGCACAATTCTAGTAATCATAGAAGACCAGCGCCCTGATCTCGATGGACTCTCTGAGAGGCGCTCCCTCGGGACTATTCGGGTCCTCAAACGCAGTGTGTGGAGTAAGAATAGCTACGCTCCCATCTTGCACGGAGTCGAAGCTGGACATCCCTTCATCACTGGCGGCTCACCAAGGCGTAGGGGGGTACGTACCATTTAATTAAAGCGAATTCATCCGGCTCCATTCCCTGCATGTACTTCCATTTGTGTGCCTCGTTAAACTGGACGCTGAATGTCTCCCCCTCTCGGTCTGGGTAAATAAGCGCAACGGCCATGAGGTCCTTCTTGATGTCAACGCTACGGAAGTCGCAAAGTGCGAGAGGCCAATCAAGCGCAGGGTGTGAGATGGGACGCCACAAGTTGATGATCTGAAAACGTCGTTTGAGCAGCGCCGGTGCATCAGACGGAGGAAGGTGGCGGTGAACGCGGGCAACGGACGAAGCTGTTGTCTGGTCTACATGCACAAAAGAGACGGGCCGGCGCTTCTGCGGATTGTCATCTGGCTCCCCAGGTCGGCGTCGGCGGATTGCTGACATCCATGTAGTTAACAGCGCTCAGCGAGAGACGATGGCAAACACACTGTGGTCAAAGATAACGACCCTGCTCGCGCCAGTGATCCTCTTGATACGGTCGATGCACTCAGGGTAGTATTCTGCTTCAACCTCTTTATCGTCCAGGAAGCTAGAGTGCTTGGAAGCCCCCCTTCCAAACTGAAAACCGGCGTTGTCCAGCTTGTATTGGTCCTCTGACCCGCGGACGTTCTCAACATCGACGACATGCCAATCTTCACCCCAGTTGCGACTGTGTACGCCTGTAACGCTGTCGGCATTGATGTGAAAATAAGGCCGAGAGCCATCTGGAGGAGGGAGGGAGTAATTGAGGGAACCAGTCGTCAGGGAGTTGGTCGAGGACATGATCAACAGGGTCGTCGTAAAGATGAATGTTCTGCCCGGTCAGGGCCCTCCGTTGTATATATACCCATCCCCGAGCGTCGGTGACTAGTTGGCTTATAAATTTCAGCGAGATTATGGGAATCGAAGGCACCGTGGAGACTTGTCTGACTACAAGGAACGCCTGGATCATATCGCGCCGCAATTTCCAATACACGACCGGCGCATCGGCACACCAAATTTAGTTGTACTTGGGCGAATGAGATATCGAGCTGACAGAATGAGGTATTGAGCTGACAGAGGATGAGTGTCACCATCGCCAGGTTTAACTCAGCCGCAGCACGACAATGATGGTCCAGCAGACAAACGTTGAGTACTTGAGTGCTTGCTCAAACTCTTCGATGATGTTCCAAATCGTGTGGTTCCCTGTGCTTTCGGTAACATGAGAAAGCCCAGTGTGACCTTGGTTTGTTGCGTCTTCAAGCTTGTCTCGGGATTCAGTGGTTGACTGACTGTAACATACCCTGATTAACGAGGATGGTGTTGACACAAGTCGTCTACTTACGCGATGAGGGTCGAGGACGGTCAACACTGGAGAACCACTGCTCTCCATTTGACAGTTACCAAAATGGACGAACAAGGAGATACAACATTCCCATCCTTTGGGTAGGAAGGTAAATGCTGCGATCGTGTGAGTACCCAGATCCTTATACAAAGCGCCATCCCATTCACGAACGTCGTCAAAACTAAGGCCAGTTGGAGAAGGGAGAACTTACATACATTTGGGATGGGCTCGTTCCATTCGGCGACATCTGAGTCGCCGACGAACGCTTATTTTCTGTTCTCCATTCGAGACCACTGTGGTGCACAATGGTGTTAAAACCGGCGGGGACCCGTCCAAGGTAGAGCGACACCTGTTGCTCTTGCTTGGATACCTAGTACTTTGTCATCAGCAAGCTTTGTAAACGAGTTTTATACTTGCAATAACTGTCCCTTCGTTCTTGTGCACGAGCTTTGCGGAGCGAGACGAGGGTACATCCTGTGGCTGATCCCCATGTCTTGGGGTTTCCTCGCTCCCTTGCTCCCGCCCTGCACATTTGGGGAACTGATCAGGAACGCTGGGAAACTTGTAGGCTGTCCTGCAGGATAGGTCGGTTGACAAGGTAGAGGCAAGATATGGAAACACACACTCAGAGCACCAAATGAGTCTCCGATTTCAACTGTCGTCGCTTTCTGCTGCCACCCAAACAACAGGTCATCGTTATGTAGACCGAGAAACTGGGTTATTGGGGGTATGCAATTGATGGATTGCCGCATCGGCTCCTCATAAACGGGATAGGTCCAAGACCAGTGTCCTAAGCGCTCAAAGAACATATCTGGGACACCTTCCATTCCAACCTCGGTCCTCAACATGCGCCCACTCATCAGCACGGTGGACAATCACCCAAAATGTACACCGAGTGGCAAATTTTCAAGAGGCTCATCCCCGCCATGAAAGTCAAGGCTCGAACTTTGACGAAGCCGAAACACAAGCGTACCGTGGACCGAGACCAAAGTACGCTCTCATGACCGTTTCCCATCTCCATCCCCACCCGCAACGCCACGCCAGGTTCCCTCCGAGATCACCACGTTATTCAAGGATCCGGCCATATCGCCCGAGGCCCTGCGTCAGAACCCCTCTCCGTTCTCCACCTCCTCGCCGCCCTCAAGGAATGCACCGACCAATCTGAGACACACACCCCCCCACTGGCGTCCACCCTTCCCGACATGAATCCGACACCTCCAATTACATCCACCTCCAGCGATTCTACAAGACGCGCGCAGAGGAGAAGCAGGTGTTCCAGTGCCATCTCCGTACCCCAGTGGACGACACCGTTGTCGACCTGTTCGTCAAGAACGCACACGCGCTGCAGGTGCTCAGGGGCACACAGTGGGCGCGTTCAATCGGGACGGGGCTGCGTTGGGTACGTGTCGTACGTTTGACTGATTCGCATGACCGCCATTTGACATGCGGTGGATCTGCAGTGGACGCGCTCGTCTCTTCTCCGAGAGAAATGTCTACGCATCTGGCCTTGTCCGCCTTGTTCACTCCGGAATGAAATGGCGCGGAGTCTCCTTCGACCGTCGAACACCTTCGCCGAAAGTATTGTCGGTAATGGTGGTCGGTAATGGTGGTCGGTAATGGTGGTCGGTAATGGTGTGGAACTCGAGGCGCTTGACCATGGGGAGCTGTAAGTCCCCTCACATCACCTGATACTGGATCACGATCTCACGATACTCTCATCTACTGCTCGGGCACCTTCTGCAGACCCGGCAGCCTTCCTCGGAGGGATGGTCGCACACGAAACCATCGAGATGATCACAAAGCAATACATCCCCATCAAGGGCTACTGCATCATCGATCTCATCGACACTCGGATGGGCGTCGTCGGTGTATGAGGATATAGAATACAAAATACAAAAGCATCCACTT
Organism: Hortiboletus rubellus; assembly: GCA_038092815.1. Lineage (NCBI taxonomy): Eukaryota > Fungi > Basidiomycota > Agaricomycetes > Boletales > Boletaceae > Hortiboletus > Hortiboletus rubellus. Next base: position 2,787 of record JBBPRB010001122.1, on the reverse strand, counting down.
CATCTGGGGGGCACGGACCTCCTTTGTACGTTGTTGTGCCACACCGTCACTTGTACATTCAGTATGGATTCCGAACTAAAAGGATTCGTCAGAGTTTCGCTCTCACTTTCTGTGCGGACATGATGATGTCGACTGTAACGGTGCGCGAGTCTGCCGCGCGTATTTGGGTAAGACATTGGACGGGAAAGACGCAAACGAAGTATCCATGGCGTCGCTTGGGGTGGAGTTCTGAGATGCTATAGGGGATATGGGTTCAACAAGTTGGCCAACTGAGGGACGAAGCGCCCAAGACATGGCGTGGTTAAAGAAACCTGTTTACGGAACTCAATGCGTATCACTGCAACTCAACCCGAACACGTTGATCCTTGACCTTGCGAGACCTACGAGCCTGCACCATTGAGGAGCATGTCGCTGGTAACGAACTTGAACACCGGTGTGTCCTACCAGTTCTTGTGCGTGATTGGTTCAATGCTGAGGAATGAGGCAATAGTGATTCACACTGGTGACCATGGTCTAATATACTCGGTCGCTTTCCACCCAGACGGAGCGCATTTATTCAGCGGGAGTGCGGAAGGGGTTCGACAATGGCACGTTGTAGACGGTCAAGAGGTGGGGACGCGAATGGGGACAGTCAAGGCCAAGGCCATTTCTGTGTCAAGGGATCGCAAGTGGATAGTGTGTGGGACTTCCATGGGGGCAAGCGTGTGGGACGTGAAAACTCAAGAAAAGGCCATCGAAGTGGGGAGCGGAACAGATGTCGACACAGTGGACATCTCCCCAGACTCGACCAGGTTTGCCACAGGTACCCAGGGGGGTCACGGGAAAGCGAGCTTCGCGGTCTGGAACATCCTGACTGGTGAAAACCTGATTGGCCCACTCCAACATGATGGTCCTGCTATCAGCGGTGTCAAGTTCTCGCCGAATGGCGAACGAATCGCCACCGTCTGTCCGGCGGAGAACTCCCTCCATGTCTTTGACAGCCACAACGGTGACCAGCTCGTCAAAAATAAAAACATTGGGGTTTCCAGGACAAGATGGACCGCGATTACACCACTTGCATGGTCAAGCAATCAGCAGCAAATTTTTGTTGCATCTGGCAGTGAGACAATCATGTCATTCGACGTATCCACCGGGTCCCAACTGGCTGAATGGTCGGTTCGCGATGATGGCAACGTAGAGTCTATCGCTCTAGCCTCCAATGGGAAGTTCCTTGCTACCTTTGCAGGCTGCTCCATCTCGTTCTGGGACACATCGACACGCGCTCAGATTGGTCCAGTCATCGAGGATGGCCAAGGGATTTGGTCGATTGCTCTATCGCCTGACTCCAGCTATCTTGCGACCGGGGGACACGAAGGGAATATCACGATTCGTAATCTTAGCAATATCCTGCCAGACTCGTATGGTCCTTTCCTGGTAAGCATTTGCCTATTCAGTGTTCGCTTGTCGAATAAGTTAGTCGTTCTTTTCCCTCCCCTTGGCATTAGACACCTACACAAGAAGAGCCTGAACTGGGCACACCCAAAGATAAGCCCCAGCAACGAGACGAACAGCCTTCAACATTGGATGTTCATGACAAAAAGCCGCCAGACTCGACTCCGGTACGACTTTGGCATTCTGTCGCTGAAAGAGTCGCACTGATTCTTGCATTTCCACCCAAGGAACAACTCACGGCGTCAGATCAACCCGACTCAGAGGCCCACCGCAAGGGCGGTGATGACGATTTGCTCGAGGTAGGACCTTGATTATTTCCCTTTTCGATGCCGGTTTTGACGTCGGCGTGAGGTGGACTTGCCATCTAGCACTCCCGCACAACTGTTTGACTACAGTGAGGTCTGTGACGGTTTGATTGACTTGCTTTCATGCTGACATTGCTTGAGCCACCGTCTCCGGCATCCTCTGCCGGGCCGCGCAAAGTTCATGTGACACCACCACGCTCACTCCAGGTCATACCACAGCTGGCGGGTCCCCTATCCATCGTCCCTCCTCCCGATACAGCTTCTCCAACAAGACCTCTCGACACGCCTGGTTCACCCAAAGGCATTTCAGTGCTTGCAAGGTGGCTTCCGGCGAAATTCAAAAAGACTCCCAGGGATCAGGGTTCGCAATCGCCGGATCAGCTCGCCACAAGGTCTGATCGGTCCATCGATCTCGACTTTCGTTCCCAGTCACAGTCGAGGGAGAATACCCTAAAAAAGAAAACCCCGACGATGGCTGCAGGACAACGCGCGCGAGTGAGTGTTCTTTTCACTATAGACAAAACGGTGGTCGTGTATCTGACGAGTCATCTTAGCGAACGGTCTGGAAATCCCCTAATCTAGTTCGTTGTTCATTTTATTTATTGGCGTCGTTGTTTATAGTGCGTTACAGAATAAAGGGAACATCAAGACGGCTGAAGCAAGCCATCGGAACAAGGACGCGGCCAGTAATGAACAAGGGTCTGCAGGTACACAGCAAGCGAGCACCGTGAGCATCTTTCTAATGATAGCCGTCCATATCGTCAATGCTCATGTCCTATTAGGTGCAACAAGGGCATGAGCCGTCTCAGTCATTGGCCGTGCCGGGGGTCCAAGCACATATTACGGTGGGAATTCACTATATTGACTTGTATCGTTAGACTAACATATTGAATATAGCAGCATGAAGCGGGGAATGCAACTGTCTTGTTCGCGTTCGCGTTCAACTTGCCCGCATGGATGTTGTGTTTCCGCTCAGGTACTGAAGATGGGATGCATTGACCTATGTATTCTTCGTGTCATGCCAGAGCATTTATGACTAGGGATCCCCGCC
>JBBPRB010001121.1:0-10661 GCA_038092815.1 Hortiboletus rubellus | reverse complement strand
ACCTGTAGAATACTCAGTAAGTCACTAAGTAAGACTAAAGGTAAATGGTCCGATGTAAGGTACTGCTTAAGTAAGCAAGTAATACCAAATATGGAATCCTAAATCCAACAAGAGGGAGGTCAGCGCGAATGGTACAAATGCAGAACAACGAACGTACCTGGGCCACCCATACCAACTCCCAGTCATCCCAGGACATCCACCGACTATTTCCACCAGTCGAGCATGCTGCATCATCAAGAAACACGATCTAGAAAGATTAGTACCAGGGGGTGGACCTACCAAGTCAACCGGACGCGTTGGGGCCGAATCGGACCGATCGGATGCGCCGGATAGATCCAATGTGGACTGGGGATGATGCTGAACCAAACCCCAGGAGCGATATGTGGAGGTGGAGCCGCTAGAGCCGATCTAGGATGAGTGCGCGCCCAGTGGTACAGCAAGCCGCGCTATTAGCCGAGCCGCGACTTGCCATATATGGACACCGCTTGAGCGCAGCATGCAGCCACGCACCACTTGTCAATATGGACAACACTACAGTTATTGAATCTTTTGGTATATTTCTTTTGATCATACCTTCTATTCTGTTTGGACAAACACTTACAGCTAATAGTTAGCCCCTTGTGTTTGAGGGGGAGTGTTGGATTCTTTATTCCATATTTGGTATTACTTGCTTACTTAAGCAGTACTTACATCGGACCATTTACCTTAGTCTTACTTAGTGACTTACTGAGTATTCTACATCTTTGTGGTCTAATGGTTAATTTGTGCTACAATTGTCATTTTTGATAGTCGTACAGTAAGTTCAACTCCTGGTGTTGACACAAATTCATTATTGTGGCTATATGGGGTGCATACTTGACACTTAGACCTTTGGACACTTAGCAACTACTTGAGCAATACTTAGAAGCTTATATACTTGAATAAAGTGAATAAGTGCATTTAAATGTTCATACATAAGTAATGTGAAGATTTGCTAATGCTGGTGAAGTCAAAGCTCTTAAGTTGACCCACTCATTTCTTGTTCATTGACACTCCTCTTTCAAATACAAGACATCCAAGGGACCATCACAGGGTTCTTCTCACGCTGTCATATTCTGTACAAAGTAGCAGTGTAGAACAACAAACTTCCTTACAGAGGTAATGTGTATGGGTCTGTGGGCGTGATAGGCTCAACCCAGGGGGTTCATAGGTAGAAACGGTGGTCAGAAAGGAAGTCTGCTTGTAGTCTGGAGTGCGGGAAATGAAGTCTGGAGGTCAACTGAGATAGTCCAAGTATAGGAGTGGTATGGATGGTGATAGTCCAGAAGTCTGAAATGGTGAAAACAGTATTGAGTGGTGATGGGGAGCAGTAAGGACAAAGTGCATGTGTTTGTGCATGCATTAAACAGGAAATCAGAAGATCAGAAAAATGTATTACTAGTGGAATACTACACACTTTATAGTCCATAGGACTTCAGGAACAAGTGTCTAAACTCTAAGGAAAAGAAAAGGGTGATGTAACTATGTCACGAAGCGAAGATAAAAACATACAAAACATGTGTCAAATGAATGTAAATGATAAGTGGACATGACAAGGTGATAAAATGGAAGGGGATAAGATTAGTCTGGAGCAAAGCGGACTAAATAGTCCAGACTATGATAGTCCTGCATAGGACTAATCCTGGACTAACGTTGGACTAACAGGACTTGAAGCAGACTTGAAGCGGACTAATGGAAATGTGAATGGGAGTCATCAGAGGGTCATGGAAGAGGAATATACCACCATAGAGATCTATGGATCTCTACAGCAACATTCAATGATATCCTTTATTAAAAATGCATGAACAAAGCCATAAAATACAGGTACTCAGTAAATGATACATGCATGCATGACTGCAAGGGTCAAGTGTGCAAACTCATATCATGACTTGAAGCATACTGTATTGCCATGGAAGTAGGAGGTATGGATGTGCTTGGTGATCTTGATCCACTTGAGGTATCACCTGCCAAAGATGAGTCAGACTCAAAACCCTGGGAATCATTCAAACTCAAATCTGTCACATTGGAGAAGGAGATTACAGAGGGGAATTTGCCATATTCCCCCTTATTACCCTCATTTCCCATCCATATGGACATCTACACCCCCACCCTCCACATCATTATCTTTGTCAAAACCTATGAACAAAATGTCTCAGCAGCTGTGGTCATTCATATCCACTCTCAATGTTACCCACCCATTTATGACCCATATGCATTCCCCCATGGCATCCTTCCTTGCATCACTCATGATCATATTTGAGCAGTCTCAGGTTATGCACATCTACACTCCTGCCCTCCACATCACTATCTTCTTCAAAACTTATGAACAAGAGGTCCCAGCAGTCACAATCATCCATATCTGCTCTCAATGTTGCCCTTTCATCTATGATCCATGTACACTCTCACATAGCATCCTGCCTTGCGTCACTCATGATCATATCTGAGCAGTCTCAGATAAACAGTGCAACTACCACTGATGTGGAACACAAGATTTGGTCCATGAAGAACCAACTTACCAAGTGGAAGATGGAAATGGAAGGTGCAGAGAGGAGCAGGCTCAAAATCAAAAAATAGGAGATCAATGTCTTCTTTCTAGACAAGACAACAAAGAACCAACCAAAAATAGATGTTTTCCAGACAACGTGTCTTGTTTCCACGGGCTAGAACACTTTGCTCAAGGGAAGTACAAGAAGTGTACCCTTGGCGGAGTTAGAGGTAATGGATATAATTCCAAGTAGGAAGGGAAAATCTAGTGTACCAGGAGCTGTGATTTGTTCGCCAATCCTCCACGTAAGTTTATAGATTGGTTGTTAAAGATAGTTTCAGCTAATGGTCTGGTTAGTAAAGGTGATCCTAGGTGTATTATGCACCTAATGAGCTCAAGATAATGGCAATGGGTTGCCTAGTAACCATGGGAACTTGTACTTGAATAGTACGAAAAGTGAGCGATTTAGAAACTTGACCTAGGTTTCGCCTAATGCTAGTAATTTGTGTGTAGGGAACTCCTGGGAATATTGCATCCAGAAGTGGTGGTAGTGTCAGGTTGCTTAGTCACTCAGCTGGTTATAGTAAACTCGATCTTGTTGTGTACTAAAGAGTTACAATTAAAGGCCAAAGTGTAGACTTAGGCTAATCCCTTAGAATAGTAAGTCTAGATGAGATAGGGGTAGGAGTCCTATAGGTAGGTCATCCTAATGAGCCCTAGCAAAGGTTTGCTTAGGGGATAGTTGGTAGTTGACTTGAAAGTACACTTAGTAGACTCAGAAGAGTTATTATAATTCAGTCTTATTGTCTCAACTAAGAAGTAGGCAAGTTTGGCTCAGAGAGGCGAAGTGTAGCCCTTATTTGGTACTACAGGATGCTTAGGCTGCTTACTAATAGGGACCAGATGCCTTTTGTTGCCCAAAGAGGGGTTTCTCCCAAAAGGATAGTCTTAGAAACTTGTCCTTTATTTAGGTACAAGTCCTAATAGCATAGTAGTAGTTCTAAACTCCTATTTACTTCGCTCTGGGGTACCCTGCCTTATTAGGTCTTATTAGGTTTTCCAGGGGATCTCTTATTAGATGAGATTATCTGAGGTAGAAAATGAGATGCTCTCTGTAGGCCAAAATGCTCCTCTTTATATACATAAATACAGGAGGCTGTGCTAGCCAATCAGAGGGCTTGGTGGCTTATAAATTAAGGCACAATTGCTTACTAATTTCAGGCACAAGTTGTCAAACCCAGGCACACTAAAGGAAAGCACTTTGAGCAAAGGAGTTCAAATTTGGAATGCTTTGCCAAAGAGGCTGGCTATGCTGTGCAGGGCTGTACAGACTAATGGGGGCAAGGTCACATGGTAGCTAGGGGTCACATGATCACTTCGTCTCACTGGCACTTAGCTAAGTAATCAGATAAATAAAGAGGAATCAAAGAAATAGTATGCTATGTACATATTTGCAAGTGTAAGGGTATGACTAGAGAGATTAATGAATATCTCAATAACCAGTAGGTGGAAAAATCTGGAAAAATAGGGGTATATAGCTCATGATAGGGGCTATCATTCCCTATGGTATCAAAGGGTATTGTCCACAGGGAGCTGTGGAAATTCTGTTTCTCGGGTGACTGCTTTGTTATGTGCGTGCATGAAACTAGTTTCATGCAGGTCAGCATCTTCAATCTTCTCCTCACAGAGATATGTGCAGTCAATAGAGGGCACTTTGGATCCTCTGATAGGATTGTTTGCATAACAAAAAGCAAGTCTGACATCCATGAAGCATATCGAAGGAATTGGGAAAGGTGGTGGCTCATTAGCTCTCACAAGCCTCTTGGTGATGAAGTTGTCCACAAGTTTGAACAGGGCTTTTGACCAATATAGGACATTTGCCTTGTGGAAGACCTTTTCTAACTTCTCCTTGACCCTCCAGTACTTAAAAGGGCCCTCCGCAAGTTGGTCTGGTCGATGATTGTAGGAGTACTTGATGATGATTGACTCATGTGAACATGAACCAATCCCAGTTACTGTGGGTTTTGAGAGTACAAGGGTTGTGGTATGTGTACTTTTGAAAGCACCAGTATCAACAAAACAATCATGAATCACCACTGCCAAGCTGTAGCTATCCAGGGTGTAAAGCAGTCACACTCTTCTTGAGATCTAAGTTGAATTTGTAGTGATCTGGACTCTTTAAGATTTGCTTGATGGAAACCATAGGAATTGGATAAAAGTCAATCAGGTAGATGATGTTCTTTAAGACTACAAGCAATTAGTGATGGATAAAACTGACAATGGGAAAAAAACTTACATAGTGATGTGTCCAAATCAGCTACACCACCAACTCTTACTACCTCATGAAGATTGGAATGATCAGGGGAGAAGGGTTCCACCTTGACTTGGACATTATTAATCAGTAGTTTCTTCATAGGTGGGGACTTGGTTGTATTATTGGCTACACTTCCTGAGTGCACATGCATACATTTAATTGAAATTGGTGACGAGACACCAGTAATCTACAGTAGTGATGTTAGTTCAAGTTTGTATCAATCCATTACAATATTACATTACCTTGATTGCCAAATCATGTTCTTGGTCATCTGGGATTTTAAAAAAAAGTGGTAGGGTCAGAGATGGAAGGGTGTTGGGTTCAGGCTGTATATGGGATGCAGTGTGGTAATAAGACATAATAGTACTAGTATGTGGCAGCTAAGGATTCATTTCCCAAGAATGAGCCTTTGTCTTTCCAGTAGTGGACCCAGTGGTACTAGTATGTGGCTGTGAGTTCATTGCCTGAGAGCAAGCCTTCATCTTTCCAGCCATGCTGAAGCCATCTGTGGCAGTTGTACTAGGTTCATGCTGTTGTGTAACAAATTTCTGGTATCCATTCCATTGACTCTGTGGAACGACAATATAAAGAGAAAACTGGCAAGTTTTGAACACCTAATTCTTTTCCTTGAGATGCAGACACTCACAGTAAAAATATCCCTAGTAAGTCTTTGCTGTTTCACGATGGTTGCCAAGATTGACCCAGGTATCATCACAAACAACAAACTTGTCTGAGCACCATGGAAACTCAGGACAGAATGTGATAATGAGGGGAATTGTGATTTCATATACTATTTCCACAAGCTCATGAGCTTGAATGTGCGCATCAATACCTTTCTTCCCTTCTATAATATTCTAAAAGGAGAATCCATCAGTACATCATCCCCACAATGTGATAGTCCTGAATACTGACATCAAATAGCATTCCTGGTAAGCAGCTTTTTCTCATTGCACCATCTTTATAAAATACTGAGATACTGAGGCTAATGGTTTTGACTAGATGACCAAGAGCCAAGGCTGACCAATGCTAAACTTTGGAGGAATACAATGTGTGGTGTTCACTATAACCTGATCAGCTAGGGCTGGAACATTGTCTTCTTTCTAGATAAGATCAGTAAAAATGCTAAGAAACACTTACCAGACAACCAATCTTATCTCCATGGATAGTAAACCTGAAGCAAGGTGAAGGGAGTACTCTTCTCTGATTGAGTTGGTACTAGAAACAAGTATCAATCTCGTAGAAAAGGGTTGACTATCAGGCATGTGGTTCATTCATCAATCGTCAATAAGGTTAAGGATGATTGGGGTTCAGCAACACATTGAGGGTCTGGATTTCTGTTGTGGAAGTGTACAAAATGTACTATAATAGTTGGGAAATGATCTAGACAATTCTTGGGTTGTTAGAAGGATAATCTGTAGCGACTAGGGTTACTTCCCTAAGATGCACTCTTAATGGGCTTCCAATTAGCTCCTGTCAATTAGGAATACTCAATTGGATAGATAGTGTAAATATGCTTTACTCTCGCTATTGATTCACTCACGTCTTTTAGTTACATAGAACAGTCTTTTCTAAACTGATTCTATTATGCACTAAGGAGTTGGCAATCAGCTTCAAATGCTTGACTTGACCCTTTCCCAAGGTACTAATGAACTATTAGGTCTCCCTACTAGCTGGGGATCTATTCCCTTTAGTTGCCTACTCTGGGATTTTCTTTCTAAAAGTGTCCTAACTGTCCCTATCCTAAGGGATGCAGTATACTTCTAACTATGGGTCTAAGTAGTTCTATTTATAGCGTGGGAATTACTCTACACAGCCTCACTGTTTGTTTGTAGAGGAGTGTACTTGTAAGCACTCATTGGTTGAGTTCACTTGAAAGAATACAAACTCTTTAAAATTGGAACTGTCCAAATGGGGCTGAATTGCACTCCTTATATAGTAATTTACATGTAGCTATGTTACCTTTGATTCCAAGGTGGCTGTCCCAAGATATGACCCATATTGACTTATACTAACTCATTTTGACTCATCCTATCAGAAAATGACTTGCAATGAGCTAAAAATAGCTTTTGGCTTGGCAATGACTCATGCTGTGCAAGTCACATGATCATTTTGCTAGTCTAGGAGCAGTGCTTTGGTTGGTCCTCATTTGACTCACTTTGACTCAATATGACTCATTATGACTCATGCTATGCATGGTCACATGACCTGAGTCAGGTAATTCACAACTGAGGTCACATGCTCCATTTGCTTCTCTGACACTTGGCTAAGTACTAAAGGGTAAAAGAGATATTAAGAAAATGAGTAGCTATGTAGTTATAGGTAGTAATAAAAGTATGTTGGAAGAAATCATTTTATTTCTCCACAACCTATGGATGAACAAATAAGCAAAAATAGAGGTATATACTAGACACTATGATCTATATGTCCCTCAATTAGCTAAGCATTTGGACCCCAGGAATAAGGTGAAAGCTCAAATCTTGGGTCAAATATTTAGTATCATATATATAATAACTAAGTATCCGCATCCAAACATTTTGGTGCAGGTCAATGTGGCAAGGATGTTGACTTGATAGCCAGATGACCAGGGACATTGGCCATAGGCCATGCTGAAGGGATGTGCACTTGAGGGCCACTGTGTGCAACTGGTGGAGATAGAGCATACATAGGTGGAGGGTTAGAAGGCAGTAACATCATGTGAAAGGTGTGCAATGCAGCTGCACCATATCCTGAAGAGATTGGGACCACTGTGGGTGAATTGACTGAAGCTACATACTTGATTAGCTCCATATTGTTATGATCAGTATATTCCCATACTCCTATGTTCGTTAAACTTAACATTTTCTATGCTAACAACAGACAATCTTATCTGTTATCTTATCTTGATCCCATTTGCCCTTATCTCGTGCGTCATAGTTGTCTCATCTCTTCACTCCATTGCATGCATGAGACTCCTCATCTTCTCCCATTTCACATCTCCATTTCAAATCTATGTTTCACCCTTTCACAGAAGCGTTTGATTATGCTTCTCTTCCATTCTGCCACACTGCATGTTGGCCTCATGTGTTTCACTTCCATTTCACCCTATGCCCTCTTCCCCTTTCATTCCCGGATTGTTAGATACGGTCACAACATGTACATACATACCTCCAGTAGGTACTTAAGGCTCAATGTCAGCACCAGAGAACTCCAGTCTAGTTCTCTTGGTGTTTTCCCCTAAAGCACTAAAAGAAGGATTCTATTGACCTGACAAGCCTCATCTCTATTTGCTCTCAGTCTACAGCTATCTTTTGGCAATCTAAGGGAGCTACACTCTAGGGTTGTTTCACATATCAAGTGTAAAATAGAGCTACATACATTTAGATCGTGAGGCCCTAATGGCTGCTTGCACTTTATAAGGATCAGGGGGGTGGTGGTCAGCATCTGGTACGTTTGCTGTTAAACTAACATGCATAGGAAATCAATAGATTACTTATATTTCTCTTGCATTGCAGTACCTAGATGCTTGAGATACTTTTTGAAGCAAGTAGGACACACCTTGTGTGCAGCCCTATTGGCATTGAAACTTGCTATAGGATAGAACAGACCTCCTTGAAGAATGACATTGTTGCAAGAGCTACTCTTACAAATGACATCCTCAGAGGCAGTCTTAGTGAGTGGGGCCACAAGTTGGAATGAAAACATGAGTTATGAGTATAATGAAAAAGGGAGGAATTTGTGGGGTGTGGAAATGGACACACTGAGATATAGTTTATGTATCTTACCTAATAGTAGTGGCCTGTAATTGTATCACAAACATTTTGTAACACAAATCTGTTGGAAAATGTGAAAATAGAAATCAGCCATGAACTTATTCTTATCTAAGCGACTTGGAATGTGACCAGGAACTTTGTGACCCACTAGTTGGACTTATGGACCATGGATGTGTAGGTGCTAGGAATATCAAGAAGTTTCAAGTGAGAACAGAAGCTATGACTTACATGAGGATAGTGCAGATGAAGCTGTGACTCATGTAAGAATAGTGTGGATTGATACAAGAACCTGGGAGGTATAGTCTTGTGTCTGAACCAGGTTGTCTCAGTCAGATATTGAACAGAACAAATAAAGAAAAGTAAAAATACTTACTCAAACCAATGAATGGTGGAGGAATTGTGAAGTATCAAGACCACAAAGGCACAAAAAAGACAAGTTGCAAGTGATGTGGATTCACAAACACCCTGAAGATCAACTCAGATCAGCTCATCTGAAAGATAGCAGACCAGGGAGCAACGTACCTTTTAAGAAGAACAGATTGGAAAGGAAAGACAAGACGGTGTAAGGAACTGAAGTTCCTTGTGGTCGTATCCTATCATTCCACCAACTTCCACATTGCCCCTAATCATATTCCGATGAATCCTAGCCCAACCCGATTCCCAACCTGATCCAATCCGATGCAACCCAACATTATCTGTCTGTTCCCGGATCTCCGCATGTGTAAGATCTATCCAGATCTTCGTTTTTCATTTGGATTGCTTTCTTTTGATTTTATTGAGCTATCATATCACTTCGACATAGGAGACCCCTTTGTAGTGTTCCGCATGGTTTCTGTTTACCCGTGAAGGGACGATGTTCTTTTTCTTTTTCTTTGACATATTTGGTTACCGATTGATATTTCCCTTATTAGGAAGAGTCTTGGGTGTTCCCTTGACTATAAAACCCCTGTAGTGTGATGGATAATATATCTTTTGCCCGTGTGCACTGATCACCCATTTCCTTGCTGCGAAGCCGTGTCTTTGCAAACCTCGTCACTTTTTCACTCATATCCGGTCCTTGTTCTTGACCAGATCTCTCTTATCTAATCATCATCTCATCAAATCCACTCTGGGTTTTTGGATTCCAACATCGAACTTATATTTCTACTTTCCTTTATCTCTACTTCTCTTTCCGGATCATTTTCTCATTATTCTTCCAGATCAGCTCCGTCCGGATTTAGCCCCTATCTTTCCGGATTGCTTTCCGGATTGTGTAGTCAGGTCCTTTGCCCCCACCAACTTCTTTAGGGTTCCTGGGACAAACCTATTCATACCCTTTTTTCTTATTTTTCTAGTATCCCTCTTGCTATTGCAGCACAGACAGGACTAGTGTTTTACAACAGTCTGGTGGTGAGCTGAGGAAATAGTGGGTGAAGAGACCTCATCAAAACAGCATGCAGCTTGCTGTACTTACTCAAATTAATAAACAATGGAGGAACTGTGGAGTGCTGAGATCACAAGGGCATCAAGAAGGTGAATTGTGAGCGACGTGGGTTCATGAACAACACCCTGAAGATCAACTTAGATCAGCTCATCTGAGAGATAACATATCAAGGAAGCAACATACCTTTCAAGAAAAACAGACTGAGAAGGAGAGACAAGATGGTAAGCTAAGGAAATAGCAGGTGGAAAGACCTTGCTGAAACAGCATGGAGCTTGCCAGCAAAGTAACAGCCAGGAATTGGCTGCAGGCCACATAGGGTACGTCTGGACTGTAACCTCACTTGTTATAAGATTAGTCAATACAATGCCCACACTGCAACACTGCCCCCCACTTACCTGAGCACCTTTTGGACAGTCTATTTTGCTCACTGATGAGCTGCCTCCAATTGATAATGTCCAACCAATAGAAGCCTAACCATGCATTGCTTGTACCTTTCCATATAAGCCATGGCAAGACTTACTTTCACTGGGATGGATATACAGTGACTCCAAAAACCCTTTCCATACTAACCCTGATGGTGGTGCGCTTCGCGCACCACCAAACAGCGTGGGAATCGCGCTTAGCTTTGGTGGAGTTATAAATAGTACATGCCCTTGGCTACAAGATCGTCCC
>JBBPRB010001120.1:0-10663 GCA_038092815.1 Hortiboletus rubellus | reverse complement strand
TGTGTTTGCAAGCTGACCTTTTGCCATCAGCCTCGTTCCTCGGCTAATGGCAGGTCAGCTTGCAAACACACCCACCACTTCTCTCAATTCTCAGCCTCCTGCTTCCTTTCATTTTCTTTAATTCAATATTCTGTAAACATTGTGGTGTGATAGACTAATGTGAGAGACTAAAGTGACACTTGTGGTGTGCCCAACCCAAGCCAGTGTGTACCGGCCCGGCCATTTATTTGCCGCGCTGCACATGAGGCGTATCGCGTTTGGGACTCGAGTGGCTGTGCAGTCGCGGCTGAGCTTGAAATTGCGCTCGTGGGTGAATGAACTGTGGCTGTGCTTCGTCCTACTACTGAACGGACAACGACTGAGCTTGAAACGTAGGCGGGCCACATGGTTTTTTCGGCCCAAAAAGGAAGGAAAAGGGAGTTGACGACGGCTATTCACACAGGCGAAATAAGCGCCGCCAAAGGTTCGTCGGGGATAGTTTCCCACACGTTCTCCCTTAATTTTATTGATAATGGTCACAACCATCTTTTAGACCTTATAATAGGTTGAAGGGTCTATATGATCTGACATCAGATTTATATACATCCTATGCCCCCCACGTATGTTATAGTATGAGTTTAAGATGTGTTGAGCAAATGCCATTGTGATATTGGTTTGCAATACCCACTTATAGATACGAATAACCCTAATCCTTGTGCGTCCTAGTAACATCAGTAATAATGTCTCTGTTTTCTCGATATATATTCTTTGATCATTGCTGTCAGATTGTGATGAGTTTGTCGAATGACGGTCATATCTTACAATCAAATATGGGCCCACGAAAGAAGTGTCATTTCCATCCATGTGCACAGTCACCAAGCAGCCGTTGGGTCAAGAAATTACAGAAGATAACAATGGCAGAAACAGGCGCATCTAGACCTCATTCTCACTGCCTTCAGAAGCTACACTCTCTGCATCCTCACTCCCCTCGCTGTCATTCTCTTCTTCCATATCCTCATCCTCGTCCTCGTCAACATGTTCATCACAGAAATTCAGACCTTCATCAGCTTCCTGCATCACTATGCTGTCACCGTCACCATCACCTTCGCCATCATCATCGTCGTCCATTTCATCCTGGTTGAGATCAAGTGCTGGTACATGATCTCCTGTCCCCAGAACGAGGTGCCCAACTCCTATCCCCACAAACCAGGCAAAAATGTCTTGATCCGCAAATCTTGGCTCATCAGCACTGTAAGGTTATAATGAACACACGGCGTCACTCACATGTTTACATAGAATGCTGCCCAGTCGTCCACTTCCCCTGGTAGCCTTGCTAGTGACGCTCCCTTTTGCAAAAGTTCTGAAGTGCGACCATCCGAGAATGCAGGAATCAAGTGACACCCTCGGATCACCAGTGATGGATCTAAGAAGCCGAAGGGCATGTGGTCGGGTCGATCCGGGACGAATCCTACCTTTGGTAGACAGGCTTTTCTCAAGCCCCATCTGTGATCCTGGTCAATTCCGAGCCAGCGTACCCATAGGACATCCATGTTCTGCACCGAATGGCTGATCCGATCCGGACAGAAGAGTCCCTGCACCTGGAATGCTCGGATGATCTGTGTATACCAAAAAAGGTGTGCTTCATCTCGAGAACTTGTCATGATAACACTGCCATAAGATGTTCGTATAACGTCCTGAGCCCGCCGAATGTCATAGGTGGTGTAGTTGATGCGTAGTAGTTTAGACTCGATGACTGAACTGAGATTGAGGAGGCGGACGCTGGTGCGCTGCTCGGGTGTGAAAGTCTCCTCGTCGCCATCGTAATCCAAACCGAGGAGCCTTGAAAGAAGATGGTCCTTGAGGGCCTGCATGAAATTCGGCTGAAAACCATCCCATTTGTCAGCAAAATCAATACGGTTTTGTGAAATAATCGATCTACCTTCACAGCGGGGTCAGCGTGATGTACCTGAAGGAGCTCGAGAATGTTAAAGACATTGTCAGATTGGGAGACAGTGGCCATGGAGTAATGTAACAATGGTGAGGGGTCGATTCATTGGATCTCGAGCAGTGGTTCGTCCAGGGCAAGTTGCCGCCTCAGAAGTGTTTCTCGTCGCTCCTGCCTTGCAAACGAATCCTGGATGTCTTTCTTGTTGGAGGCACTGTAGAATTTTTTGACTGACTTGTGTGCACGTTCACCCTTGTGGTTCGTTCCAAGTCAATACTGTATGTGATACATTAAGACCAGAGTAATGAAGACTCACCACTTGAGTTGTGTATAAGTCCGTAGTTCCAAAGCGCCTAATCATTTGTTCATAATCGCCGAGCGCATGGAACTTGTAGGTATTGATGTTGAAACCTTTTGGCAGTGATAGAGAGCCGATTGACTTCTGACGACGGCTGGAGAGCAAGGCAGCCGTCTCTCTTCGATGCCTCTGAGCCATTTCGCAAGGGAGTTCTTTCGTATCAAAGGCTGGGCAAGTCACGCGCTGAAACCTTCGCATTTTGGTACCCAGCTGTCGTAGTGCTTGCTGCAGCAGTGCCAGACTGTCCTCGGTTTGCAGCCTCAGCTTCGCTAGTGCGTGCCATTCAGCAAGACGGAATAGTAAGATTTGAACAATGCTATCATGCGTAGGAGGCAGCAAGCCTTCTAACACGGGGAGAGCGCACTATGAGGACGGTGGCGGTCACTGGATGAGTCACCGAGGTAGAGTATGCCTTACCTGAAGGACATCTTCAAAGAACCTCGCCGGGCGTTGACTGGTATCTGCGACATTGGCTGGAAAACGCCAAATACTATCGAGTCCGAAAGGTGGAACAGCGGTGAACCTACAAAGAGGAGATTGCGTCAGTTCTGCGAGGGCTTACATACGACCTGATGTACACACCTCTCGTTGAATATATGTATGGACACGATATGGATCAATTGCGTAGAGCATTCTGACAAGATGTTTGAGGACTGACTTCGCTATTCCTAGCTCAAACTCGTGGAGTAGATCGACCATGAGCGAGCAGAATATATTGAAGCCATGGGGTGAGAGACGCTCTGTGAAGGCATTCTACATAGTTTAGGATGGTGGCATGGCCTGGTTGGAAGTGACTTACCACTGTCGGGACAAGGGAAAGTGGCTTCAAAATGCGCTCCACCAGGGCGCTCTTCAGAGGCTTGCCAAGGAAATAGATAGCCTGCCGAGCGTCCAGGATCTTCTGGATGAAAGGTAGTCGAATGTTCGATATCCTGGCACTGAGGTCACTGAGAAATCCTAGCCGGTGGAAGCTTGATTTCGGTATCAAACACCGTGGACATGGACAGATGCCTTTGTCCCAAATACTCGCAAGAAGGATTATAGGCCCAATATGTCAGTAAGATAGATACGCTCTATAGATTCGACTTACTTTTCGGGGTAGTCAGCGGAGTAAGTGAATATGCGTGGATATATGCGCCTGGTGACTCCATCAAAACACTTGACAACTATACCATCTTTGTACGCCTCCACGAAGGCATCGTCCAATAGGATCCTCCAGATGGCGTGCATGAGTTCGCACTTGCAGTGGCTGAGCAGGTTGGTATGGATTTTTTTGTTTGAGAGATCGGATACAAACTTGCACAACGACTCAGGTAGCTGCAGTAAATGAGAGTCAACTTGATACAGTAGCATTATTGGACGGCGATGTCGGAAAATCACATATGGATGGGATGAACGTGATAGGTTGACAAGATCCTCATTCTGGTGTGTTTCGCGCATACTTACTGAGGTTCCTGAAGGAAAGGTAGATCGGCCATGCAGATGCATGGCCGAACTGAGCCAACCGCGTAGAGTCCGACCACAGCATTAGACCTGCTACGACCCTCTCTAGCTTACACCCGTCTGTTCTATTCTGCTTCATGATCTCATCCTGGGCTTCGTTCCATGCGTCCGAAGTGTAAAGTTCGTCGTACACTCGATGTTCTTTGCCGGTCTGAGGGCACTTCCAAACCTTTGGGGGATGTGTGAAAAAATGGTCTTTGGCAAGCGGTGAACACATACCTTTTTGAATGGAGTAAGATGGAACCATTTCGACGAGGCTTCAGCGAATACAGAGCGGATTACATCCAGTAACGGTCGGTAGCGAAATCCCTTGATGGAAAAGGTGTGCCCGTTCCCCGCCAAGTTCTTTTCCCTGGTGGGTATGAGTAGGTCCACAGTCGCCCGATTCCATCGGTCCATGCCCAGGGGATCGTCCGTGGGCAACGCATTCACAGCAGCATCTAAGTGCCTAGCTTCTGTTCGTGTGTCGAAATTTTGCAGCTCTCGAATGTTGAAGTTGGGGGCTTGTAGAACATCGCGGACCAGTCACATGACTTCAGAATTCGATTTTTGATGGCTGCCAGTCATCATCCATTGCATTATGTAGGTGCCATATAGACATATTGGCCCAAGGCCAAGGTGGTGCATGCGCATGTGAGTTGTCTGGTTGGCTCGACGACAGAGATGAAGACAAGGCCAATAAATCTTCAGGGAGGACGAAGGAATCTGGGTCGTGAGTCAGTCGGTGGCGGTACTCCCGTGCAATATGGAATTTGTTGAATGCCGTACGGAAACTGTCGAAAATGTGCAGAATGACGTGTCGGACAGAAGAGGAAGGTGCAGCTGAAGCGACTGGGACAGGAGGCTCAGGAAGGATATCTCGATACCTGGCAGGCTGCCTGCGTGGACGAGGTGCTCGTGGCTCTTGAGAGGACGAGGCTGTGGAGTCTATGGCGTGGTTATGAGCAGGATTCGATACTGGCTCTCTTGAAGAACACGGAATCTCATTGTGGGCTGTAATCTCCTCGAAGGATAGAGGGGGAGGATCGATTGGCCCCTCTGGGACTGTAGCACCAGGCTGCTATCAATTTGAAGTCAGATGAGCCGCAACACGTATGATTAGACATCTCCTACTACACTCGAACTACTGGCTTGTGGCCCGTTGAGTACCTGCAGCGTGGTGCCAAACCTCTCGAGGCGCCGAGCATGTTCAGCTTGATAAGCCGAACAATGGGCACGGTGCTGAGTGAGTCCCCTGCGAGAGCCGAAGGTTCGCTGGCAAGCCGGTCCACACCTAAACATGTAGGTCAGTACTGATAGAACAGCCAAAAATAAGAGGATGGGGTTTAGGCTTTGTCGGCGATGTATAGCCTGCATATGCAGGCTGTGTGACTCAGAGCGAGGGATTGGCACGAGTGATTTTACCTACCGTGACACCGTGGCTGAGAACGTCTGTGCAATTGCCTTTCTGGGAACGTGTCTATCTTGGAAAGTCTTCTGCCCGTCCCCTTCGCCTGCCCTCGTACAAACGCGTGCGCCAGCTCGCAGAAGGCATACTAGTAGCACTTGTATTGTTACTATACAAAGGATCATGAAAGTACAGACCTAATTCAAACCACGAGTCGAGTCAAGTACACTACGATGTAATAAGAGGTGATGTCGATGATCCACCTTCTCTGGCCTCATACCAGGTCACCGCAACATGTTCGCGAACTACAGGGTCCTCAAGCTCTGCGTAGAGCTGGCAAAAAATGGGGTTGGTCATGAATTCTAGTGGGAGTTTGGCTCGAATGTTAGGATTGAGCGACATGTCATTGTTGAGGTTTGCTATTGCTTGCGATCGGAACGACGAAGCCTGAGATGGAACTTGAAGGCAAGTCTGGGCAGGAGGGATGTTAGACGTAGGTGGGACTAAGAGCCCTCGGATGTTATTCAAGTAGTCCATTGCCCGTTCAATGGTACCAGTCATTCCCGTCAACGCAACAGCCGCATTGGACAGGGCGAAGTTGGAGTTTGTGTGAGTGAATTGAGATGGTTCACTATTATGATGGGAGGAGGCAGGGGAGGTAGATCTTGTGTCGACAACAAGGGCAGGTGTCCTTGCTCTGTGCTTACTCTTCGCAGCCTTTGACATCGTCGAGAACGGAGTTGTCTGGGAGGAGGGCGGACGATGATATGGCATGTCTGAGAAGCCCCTACTTGCGGTGGAATGAGGGCGTCGATGTGTCGACAGAGGGGAGGCTATACAATTCGTCTGACTAATTGTTGACATGGCAGTGTGTACCGCCGTCATCTGAACAGCTGGGTTTGGTGAGGTAATGTCCTTCCCGAGCCCCAACAGATGGTTCAAGTCCAGGTCATACACCTGCTGCGTCACATTCTCGGACACAGGCTGGGATGGCTGGGATAGAAACATGTTGGAGACGTTCTGCGTCGCATTGCTGGACACAGGCTGGAACGGAAAGACGGGCTGCGATGGCAAGACGTCGGAGACATCCTGCGTTGCATTCTCGAAGAGGGGCGGGGACGAAAAGTCATCAAGGGCATTGCTACTAGTGGATTCCGAAGGATCTTCATCGAGTTGACTACACGACGCAACATCTGATCCTTGCGACACAGTCGCAATGCCTTGTTGCAGCTCACTAAGCTGCAATCCGGTCATGTATCCGCTGGCGCATAGTTCAGCCATTTGTGTAAAGAATGGCCATCCAATGTTGCGGTATTCTACTAGCAAATGGCCCTAGAATGAGGTCGGTTCAGAAGAGTTAGTGAGACGGATTAGAATACGTACATCAATCTGAGTCGATATGTAACGTTGCCAAGCCTCAACCACCATCGGTGAGGTATCGTCAATATCCGCACCATTAGCCTCAGACCACGATCCCGGTCCAGATACATGGATATAAGCCGCTATTGCATTGTACACCTGCTTGAGCTGCCAAGATTCTTGAGATCAATGTCATCACGCAAACACGTGTTACGACGTACCGCAAAAAACTTGGTTTGAAGAGATGATGCAGTCCTCTGAGTGCCAAGGACATTTGCGACGTGACTGAAAAGTGGGGTTGAGAAGCTGCACGCCTGCCTATTTACCTTTCTGTATTCAATGAGACATTGGAGCAGCTGGTGGACTTCTTCGTTCGTGTAGCTCCGACCTCGCAGCAATATTGATTGTTGCATGAGTTGGGTTGCCTTAGCACCACAAAGAATAATAAAGGAGGAGAAGCTGAGTAAGAGACAACACAAATAATGGTCTGTGTCGAGGTGCAGGTGGTCGAAGTGTGGGTGAAGGTTTGAGGGCATCTTGGGTGTCGAGGTGGAAGGCGAATATTTAAAACTCCGCCTATCGTTATGATGTAAGTAAGCCCAGACCCCAGTTTCATTGACCGGCGAGTCAGCGGTGACTCGATCGCTCCCTTCTCGTCTTGCTCAACAGCGACGCATCCCTCCTCGTACAACGGTGACCCTCAAGCCCCATCTCTGATCACCCCATGTGAGTCAGCTTGGTGCCATTTTTTTTCCACATAGACGACGTATATGACATGTGGGCATTAATCCTTATGCTCTTCATCTACACCATCTGATCACTTTGGCAGCTAATAACTACCGCACCAAGCTACGGCTACTCATTGGAGAGCAAGCGGTACCACAGGGGTTGCTTCAGGTGGGTGGGACATTTCAAATCCTCGACTATAGAACTTAATGAGAATCGGAGATAGACTGCATAGTGGCATATCGCACCTTTATTAATGAGTCACCATTGGGCGATACGCTCAGTGTATGCCCAAAAGCCTCCATTCAACGTGAATGCCGGTATCTGTGCTGTTCCCAAAAGGACAACACGCGCCTGTGCTAGGCCCCGCCAACCGAGTTCATTCTCAATCCCCTCCTGGGACACGAGACTGGCTGTCCAGAGAACCAAGACCACTGTTGACGGGCGCTCCAGGAACTTTTTCAGGGTGGGGTTACAGTAACGGGCAACGCTCCATCGGAGAGAGAGGTGGGTTAGGTTTGGCAGCATGGACATTCCGTCTGAGATCACTGTGCCAGTCCCTATTCCACCAGCCAAGTGGAGGTGGGTGATGCCACCGAATAGCTGGAAGTCAAGTAGGTGTGCAATGTAAGGTGTCGGGATTGCTGATAATCCAACATGCAGCTTCTTGAGATGCTGCAGGTTATACAGGGGCTCCATCAGAGGGCCCTTGCTTGCGCCGGAAACAAAGCGCAAGGCGGCTTGTAGGGTCAACTCATCGAGGTTCACGCACAGTGTAAGCACTTGTACGATCGCAGCAGTTGTCACTGACTTTCCTATGTAAAGGGTCGTGACGTTCTTCACATACAAGCTGCTTGGTTGTAGGCCTGCAAGGAATGCGACAGCAGTGTCCTCGCCACGCAGATGTACAATACAGTACAAATAGGGCGCAAGCCTGTGGAAGGTGAGTTGTATGTCGGGCGTGCAAGTGTGTATCGCTCACCATATGTGCATACGCTTGGCCACATGCGCATAGTGGTGAACCTTACGTTCCCTCCTGAGCATCAAGAAGATGCATCGCTGAAGTTCTATGGGAAGTTGAGGAAATTGAAGGCACATGGAGAGTCCCTTGGAAGGCGAGTGACACTTGCATACTATCTCTCTCCCTTATAACATCATATACAGTTCTATTGTATCTGTTACAACGACTCAGGCGAAGCTGCTTTCGTAAGAGTCGCTGCGGTAACGAATATCCCGTAGCGGCAACAACCAGGTCTTTCGTGGACCCTGACTTACTGACCCGAAAAGCAGGACAGGTGACTGCGAGAAACGAGCGCACGCAACTTAATTCCATTTCCCCTCGTGCGTCAGGTTCTTTCGTTTGAAATTTATTGCAAAGCGGAGTCAGTAAACTAGGTGCCGTTATTGAGCGGATGCATCAGGGAAAACGGGGAACTACTAGTATGCGGTGTCGACCAAATCTTTTGTGGACCCTGGCTGACTAACCTGAAAGCAGAATAGGTGACTACGGAGAAGCGTTTCATCCGAAATCGATTGCATATGCAGAGTCAGCGAACTGGGTGTCGTTATTGAACCTGGATCATCAGAAGGCTCATCGGCCTAATAAGTACTATTTGCCAAAATCCGTAGCTCCCTCTCCCCATCCTTTGCCTCCCGTCTCGTTGACTAACTCCAGCTCCTCCGCCGTGTCCTCTAGCCATGTCGACCAACCCACCTGCCAATGGTCAGGCATCACAACAGTCAGGCCACAGCTCAATACAGTCTGCCTCACAACTAGCATCTTCGCCATTGCAAGATCCTCGATCATTTACCTCACGAGAGCCAAAGACTCTCAAGTAAGTTCACTTCTCGTTGTAAATCAGCGCGGAGTTCAAGCCCTGCTTTTTTTTTCTACGTAGGCTCGTAGACTGGCGTGCCCGCGGCAGAGGTATCAGAAAGCTCGTTAGCCTCTGCGACAACGTCGTGGATCTCCTCTTTGAAGGAGATGAACGAGATGCCTCCGGAGCTACCAATGAGAGTGCCATCCAAGAGTATGTGCATACTACCTCCCCACATGATTTGTTGATCATTTTTGCAGAGAGAATTGGCGGTATGCTTGCTACAAAGAGCTCCAGACCTATGTACCAGAATTATTTGATTGGATATCGCAGACCAATGATCAGGATGCCCTGAACAACGCTGTGAAGAAGGTGAGTCCAATCAATGCGTGTGGGTCAAGCAAGGGGACTAGGGACTACTGACCATGTGGGTATAGCTTTCCGAGGGTGCGGATTCTGCGCGGAGCGATGACACCTGTCATCTTAAGACTGCGGTGGTTGGGTGGCTCAAGGACCCAGCACCGTCAGCCACACGGATTCAACCCTATGATAAGTATGCCCGGGGCTTTCACAATGACAGCACAGGCAGACTGCTTTGCCCTGTCGAATATGACTGGGACTCTCTCGAGTAAGTGATGCTCGCCCTCTGCTGACTCGCACTCACTGAAGTACCCACCCATCTAGGCAACACTTGAAGATCCGGGATTGGCACCCCGATTTTCTGGTCACTGCCAACTCCTGGCCACGTTTCCTATATGAAAACAACCACTACGACCCAGCTGAACCAGCAAACGGCTTATTCAGAGGTAATATGCTACTCAAGGTATGTCATCTTTGCATAACAATGTCATTGAGCCGCTGCGATTCTTTCATAGGCTTTCAAGTTGATATTCACATCACCAAGCTCAGTCGATGTTGAACAAGATACCCAACCCACTACTAATGTCCTAACCAAACGTCGCGGTGTCTTCCTTTTAGACAAGACGACGAAGAACCAACCAAAATTCGGTGGTCCCCAGACAACGTGTCTTATCTCCACGGGCTAGAACACTTTGCTCAAGGGAGGTATGAGTAGTCTACCCTTGGCGGAGTTAGGGGTAATGGATATAGTCCAAATAGAAAAGGAGGAGATTTAGTGTACCAGGAGCCGTGGTTTGTTCGCCAATCCTCCATGTAAGTTTACAGATTGGTTGTTAAAGATGGTTTCAGCTAATGGGCTCAAGTTAATGGCAATGGGTTGCCTAGTAACCTGTGGAAACTTGTACTTTGGTAGTACAAGAGGTGGGCGATTTAGAAACTTGGCCTAGGTCTCGCCTAATGCTAATGATATGTGAGAAGCAAACTCCTGGGAATGTTGCGTCCAGAGGTGGTGATTAGGTAAGCAAATGGTTGTGTCAGGTCGCTTAGTCACTCAGCCGGTTATAGCAAACTTGGTCTTGTTGTATACTAAGGAGTTAAACTAAAGGAGGAAAGTGTAGACTTAGGCTAATCCCTTAGGATAGTAAGTCTAGACAAGATAGTGGTAGGAGTCCTATAGGTAGGTTGTCCTAATGATGGCAAGATGCTCAGTGGCTGGTTGATAGTTAACT
>JBBPRB010001119.1:0-10664 GCA_038092815.1 Hortiboletus rubellus | reverse complement strand
ACCTTCGCCGTAGCTCGCCACCATTTCTCGACGAACTCCCTCGACCCCCACTTGGTTCGGATATAGATCCAACCAGGAAGAAACATCCGACAGTTCTTCTCCTGAAGAAAGAACCCCCACCTCTTTAAACCCCGACACCGCTGACCTCCCATTCTTCTCCCTAGAGGAAGAACAAGAGGACCTTGACCTCGCCCACCAGACCTCTGCTGCCCTAGTTTTACCTTGTCCTCCCACACCCCCCTCTCTGCCCACCAACCCAAGACAACCAGTCTTCCCTCGACCCCCACCAAACCCTTTCCCTCCCCCTGGACCACCACCACCTATCATGGCAGCCCGCCCTACTGAACTCCACATCAGTACCCCAGAGCACTACGACGGGTCATATGACACAGCCATTCAATGGCTTCACTCCGTCCAGTTTTACCTCCATACGAACAAACTCATCTATGACTCAGACCCTAAAAGAATCACCTTCGCCCTCTCTTATATGACTAAAGGATCCGCCCTCACCTGGGCCTCCACCTTTAGACAAAACGCCATCAATGGTGTGGTTATTAACTTCGGAACTTGGGCTGATTTTTGTACCGCGTTCAAAACCTCCTTTGAACACCACGATCAGAAAAACAATGCCATCGCCTGGTTGTCTACCAAACGAATGACCTCTCAGAAGAAGAACGGACGAGTCGTCTACTCCCCCTCCCTCACCGAATTCAATTCTAACTTCCAGAACAATGTCGCCCTATCTGGAATCACTGACCATGCAGTCCTCATTGGCTATTACTCCGTCGCCATTCCCCCTCCCCTCATGCGACAAATCTTCCAGATGGAAACCCCTCCTGATACGATCGACAACTGGTACAAAAAGGCCATACATTTCCAAACCCAGTGGGAACGCGCAGAAGAAGTTGCCCACCGACACACCAAACCTTCTTCATATATCCCGTCATACTCCTCCTCCTCCTCTAAGGCCACTCGTGACCCTGATGACATGGACATAGATTCCATCAAAGTCCCTAAACTAACTCCCGAAGAACGACGTCGCTGCCAGGAGAAAGGTCTCTGCTTTCGTTGCCACAAAGCAGGCCACCTTAGCTCCGCCTGTCCATCCTTCCCCTCAGAACCAAGGAAACCGGCCGTCAAACGAGTCCAATGTGTTGCCAAGGAGGAAGTTCCAGCTCTAATTGAACTAGAAGACGATGACGAAGAAGCAACTGTGGCTAGAATCCACTTTACTTGGGATTTTTAGAAGGGGAACCTCGATCGACGTGAGACTCCCCAGAATTTACCTGTGCGTCTGTATCTGTACCAGTAACAAGCAAATCTATGAGAATTCCCTTGCAACTGATTGTACCCTCGCACACCTTGAAAACCGTCGACTCCTATGCCCTAATCAATAGCGGAGCAGACCTCTCCTGCATCGACTACGACTTTGTCAAAAGACACCGACTCCCTGTAAACAAATTAGACGTGCCTATACGCTCTCGAAATGCCGATGGATCCTTTAACAAAAAAACAAAAAGGACGTCAGACACACCTGCCCTCTCTTTATCAACATAGAAGGAATCGCCCAAAAGGTCAACTTCCATGTTACATATGTCTTTAAAAGACAATGTCATCCTCGGACTCCCCTGGCTCCGCACTACCAACCCAGTTATCAACTGGACCAATCAAACCCTCTCCATTGACGAATCCGTCGATGAATCCAATTTCCTCTTCGCCTCCCATGAAGTCGATGTCAAACGACACAACTCCTCTTACAAACCCCCCACTCGACCCCCTCGCCACGTGAACGTGGATGCTATCACCGACTCTCGCCTCTATGAATACAATCAATGGGAAGAAGAGTCAGCCTTTATCAATCGAGCCCGACAAATCCGAACCATCCAATGGGTCATCCGTTACGGATCCTGCTTCGCCCCTCTAGGATCCCCTGTCATTGCTCGCCTCACCACCGCCACTGAACTTGCAGTGGCTGCCGAAGCTGCTAAACCCAAAGTAACCCTCCCCTCCAAATATTCCCAATTCTCCTCAATCTTCTCCAAAGAAGCTACCGACCACGTTCCCCCCTCTCGACCCTACGACCACGAAATCAACCTCACCAAATCCTTCACCCCGAAAGTCGGAAAACTATATCCTCTTTCCCCCGAAGAGCGAAAAGCCACCGAAGACTTTCTAGACGAGAACCTTCGTGCTGGGAAGATTCGTCCATCCAATTCCCCCCAAGCGGCCCCTTTCTTTTTTGTCAAAAAGAAAGATGGAGGACTTCGTCCTTGCCAGGACTATAGGTACCTGAATGAACACACCACCCGAGATGCCTATCCCCTTCCCCTAATCTCCAACCTCATCAATAAGCTAAAAGACGCTAAGGTCTTTACCAAGTTCGACGTACGATAGGGATACAACAACATTCGAATCAAAGACGGTCATCAGTGGAAGGCAGCTTTTATCACCCACAAGGGTCTCTTTGAACCTACAGTTATGTTCTTTGGGCTCACCAATTCCCCCGCCACCTTCCAACGCTTCATGAACGACTCCTTCCGTGATATGATCGCAGAAGGATGGCTCGTTATCTACATGGACGACCTCCTCATCTTCTCCCCTGATGCTGCCACCCACGAAGAACGAACCAAGCGAGTTCTACAAAGAATGACCGAACTCAACTTGCATCTTAAACTTGAAAAGTGCAAGTTCGTTGCCGAAGAAGTCGAATACCTTGGAATGATCGTAAAGCCAGGACAACTAGCCATGGACCCAGTCAAACTCGATGGGATTGCCAAATGGCCTACCCCTGCCAAAGTAAAAGACGTCCGGTCTTTCCTAGGCTTTGCCAATTTCTACCGACGATTCATTCCCGACTACTTCAACATAGCTCGTCCCCTCATCGACCTTACCAAAAAGAACCTCCAATGGGAGTGGGCCCCCGCTTGTCAGAGGTTCTTCGACTCTCTGAAGACCCTCTTTCTGTCCAAACCAGTCCTCCACCTCCCTGACCTCTCTTCCCCCTTTGCCATCGCCACTCATGCCTTCAAGTATGCCTCTGGTGCAATTCTTCTCCAAACCGACTCGAACGGCGATTGGCACCCATGCTCCTACCTCTCCCAGTCGTTCTCCCAAGCAGAACGAAACTATGACATCTATGATCGAGAACTCCTTGCCGTCATCCGTGCCTTAAAATCTTGGAGACATTACCTCCATGGATCCCCCTTCCCTGTGCAAGTCTTCACCGACCATAAAAACCTCACCTACTTCTGCCAACCCCAGGCCCTTAACCGACAACAAGCCCGTTGGCTTCTCGACCTTTTTGACTTCGATCTGAAAATGATTCATGTACCTGGGAAACTCCTTGCAGGACCTGATGCCCTCTCCCGCCGCCCAGATCTCCTTCCCCCTTCAGATCTTGACAACGACAGGGTAACCTTACTTCCCCCGTCCCTTTTTGTTCGCATCATCGACACCTCCCTTTCTGACCGTGTACAGTCTGCCTCCGCAGACGACCCCCTAGTACTGCAAGCCCTTCAATCTATGGATGGCTCCATTCCCCCTGCCTTTCGCTCTCGCCTCTCCGATTGGCAACATGAGGCCGGCATCCTTACCTACAAGGGACGTGTCTATGTTCCTAATGACGACTCCCTTCGTCATACTATTCTTGAATGATGCCATAACCATGAAACTGCCGGACATCCCGGTTATCTTAAAACCCGACAACTCGTTTCCGCAGAATTCTGGTGGCCTGGCTTGGCCTCGTACGTCAGGAAATACGTCGAAGGCTGTGCAACCTGCCAGCAGAACAAGTCCAACACGCATCCCACCGTTCCCCCCCTAACTCTGATCAAATCCTCGGCCTCGCGGCCATTCCAACAGATCTCTTGCGATCTAATCACCGACCTACCTCCCTCCACCGGCTTCGATTCCCTTTTGGTTGTGGTAGACCATGGGCTTACTAAGGGGGTGATTCTCTGCCCCACTAAGAAATCTGTCACCGCTGAGGGAATCGCTTCCCTCTTTTTCCTCAAAGTCTTCCTGTGCTTCAGACTCTACGACAAAATCATCTCTGATCGTGGTCCCCAATTCGCCTCTGCATTTGCCAGAGAACTTGGAAAACTCCTGAACTACGACCTTTCCCTCTCCACTGCCTATCATCCCCAAACTGATGGAGAAACTGAACGTGTAAACCAGGAAGTCGAAACCTATCTTCGGATCTTCTGTGGCGCCAACCCTTCTTCTTGGTCCGAAAAGATTTCCCTGGCAGAGTTCGCTCACAACCACCGCCCTCACTCTGTAACCAACCAATCCCCCTTCTATCTCATGATGGGATATGAACCCCATGCCCTTCCTTCCCTAATCTCCAACTCTTCTATTCCTGTAGTGGAATCCCGCCTAAAGTCCCTCTCCGCAGCTCGAGATGAAGCCCTCACCACTCATGAACTTGCTCGCCAAGTCATGGCTTCTCAAGTTCGCCGCAACTTCACCCCTTTTGCCGAAGGAGACAGAGTCTGGCTAGAAGCTAGGAACCTGAAAAGATCCATCTCTAACCCAAAATTCACCCCGAAACGCGAAAGACCATTCACTATCACGAAAGTTCTCTCCCCTATCGTCTACCAACTCTACCTCTCTAAAACGTGGCATATCCACAACACGTTCCACGCCTCCCTTCTATCTCCTTACAAAAAAAACTCCGTCCATGGGAAGAACTTCCCTGCACCTCCCCCGGACCTTATCGGTGGAGAAGAAGAGTACAAAATCGAGAAGATCTTGCGCCACCGTGGACCTCGCAACAACTGCTTCTTCCTGATCCGATGGAAAGGATATTCAGCCGAAGAAGACTCCTGGATCCCAGAACGGAACTTGAAAAATGCCAAGTCCGCTCTTTCTAACTATAAGAAACTTCACCCTTCCGTTTTCTCTTCCTAACTTTCCACCTACGAACATACTTTCCTCCTTTTGACTTTTCTTCAAACTTTGCTCGATATGTCTTCCCAAAACAACCTTTCCATTACCCCCCTCAAAGTCTCCTCTGCTCCCTCACCCGCCATCACCACTACCTCCTCCCACCATGGGATTCTCTCCGTCGATGTACCAACCCACGCCCACCGCACCAGGGATGATCTCCCTGACGCCGACAACCTTACCAGACTTGTAAACGGTCTCCACAACCCCCGCCTCTCTACCCCCATAGACTCCTTCCTCGACATGAGCTCCCCACTTTACGCCCTTTATTATGCCTTCCTCCGCAACGCCTCCCTCACTCAATACACTAGGCGAATCCGCCAAATCCAACGAGATGTGGAAGGATACCTCCTCATCACCCTTTACCAACTCGGTATGCTAGAGTTCCTCGAGGACTTAAATCGCTACCTCTGCGAACTCGCATCTACCACCTCCTCCCCTGCTTCCTTTCATTCAGCTTTGGCCAGAAACCTGGACTCTGCTTCATCCTCTCCCCTTTCTCCTATCGAAGAGGAAACCCTCCGGGCCATCGAATATGCCTGGACTGGAGGAGGTAACCGACACTTTTCGCCGACTGACGCTCGCATCCGATTCAACGCCTACTGGACTGGAGGAGATGGCTCTTCCCCCCTCACCTCCACTCATCCCTGCTATAATGAAGCCTACTTCTCCTGTCGACGTCTCGGGCACATTCGTCTCAACTGCCCCATATTCCAATGCCCTACCTGCCTTCGATGGAGCCCCAGTCATCACATGAGTAGCTGCCCTCTTCGACGCCCCTCTCCCCCTCCCTCTTGCGGCTCTTTCCGCCCCTCCTCTCGTGGATCCTCGCGCCCCTCTTCTCGGGGCTCTCACCACTTGACCTCCTCGCGGAGGTCTCATCGCATCCTCCCCATCCCTCCTCCTCATCATCGTTCTCCATCCCCCGAATATGACAACTATGACGATTATTCTGATGGTGCGGTTGCTAACATGACCGGTTCCCCCTGCGGCAGTTACATTGATCTTTAAAAGAGTGATATCTTCGTCGTGGACTCGATTCTAGTGCGGGGGTAATGTTACGATTCTTTCTTTCTTCCTTGCTAAACCATTTCTTTCCGAACGGTCTCTCATGTTCCGCAACATTCTATCTTGTTCTTTCATATTCCATGACCCTCCATGCTTATCTCGCTTCTCTTACGTTCTCCAGTCTTCTTTTTTTATCTTTGTCTCACAACTAACTTCTTGAACATTCCGTGACATTATGTGACTTTCTCTTCGATTAGTCATCCTCGTTTCTCAACTGTATATAAACCCGACATCCTTATCATGTATCCCTAAGTTAGACCTCCTTAGGAATACATTGAACTTCACTTCCTCGAACCACTTTCTAAGTCCTTGTCCTACTTTTGAGTGGACACTCTCCTCCTTGAAACTTTGAACTCTACCTTAACGAAGGTAGAACCTTTGACCCTACGAAAGACTAAGGCTACGTTTGGCCCTACCCAGACCAACCGTAACACTGCCCATAGGACAGTGAAGGACACAGACTTGACAAGGTTGGCAGTGGGTAGTAGCATGTGTTTCTTTGTTGAGGGTGGGACATAGGTAGGGTAGGGCCCGGTGTAGGAGCTGGAGGCTCTCTATGTCTGTATACATAATTTTTCCCCCTTTCCAGCACCTTCTAGGTTGTCCAATGTGTCCAGCAATGTTCCCGTCCTACCCTGTGTCCATCCGAGTGGACCCGACCTTTACAAGTACGTTTCTGCCTTCTGTTCCGTTCTTTCCGATCATCCATCCCAACCCGGGCACGGCCAGTTGATGACTAACCCGACATAACTAGTTCCATTCGTTTTCGTATGTCATTCCTACTTCATTCTGTTTCCTTATTTGTACATCCAATCACTGGCGGCACTTACTTCCATCCAGATTGTTCTAGACCATTTTTACTTCGTTCCATTGAAGGGTCGTCATACGCGACTACAGGGCAGTTCATACCTTTGCGCATGGTCTCTTGTTTCTTTCTATGCGACATTGTTACCTGTGACAGCAAAGATTATTTTCTTCACAGCCTTTGATTGCACCTTTCGTAGTTACCTTATATGTACTAAGTCTTGGGTGTTGCCCAGACTATAAAATCTGTACCCTTTGCGGGAATGCAGTACCTTCTTTCCGGCTCAATCTTACAATTCTAAGTTTTTCCCCGACCTCGTTCAAAACTTCATCACCTTTCCTGCTCGTATCTGGTCCTCGTCCTTGACCGGAAAACCACTTCGTCTTTTCGGATCTTTATATTTCAACCAGGTTCATCTGGATTGATTGTTTTGCCCACGGGAAAGTCTTCGCACACCCTTCTCACTACTAACCTACCTCAGGCCCCTTGGGATGAGTCTTATCTCACACCACCCTGTGTCTTTGCTAGTTTTTACTTAGCTTCATTTGGGGTTTGACACACCCTACACTGACCATCTGTTTTACACTGGAACTGACAAAGTTGCAAAAGGCTACCCTTGAAGGACACTGGTCAGATCGCTGGCTTGGGTGTGCTCCGTGTCATCAATGAACCCACTGCTGTTGCTCTTGCATACAGTCTTAACTGTGTAGATTCCTCCATCATTGCTGTCTACAATTTTGGTGGTGGTACTTTCAATACCAAAGATGCAAAGGAGTGTCTTCGAGGTCAAGTCAACCAATGGTAACTTATACCTGGGTGGAGAGGACTTCAACATTGCTTTAGTCAACCATATTCTGAAGGGCTTCCAGAAGAAGTTGGATATCACCCTGAATCAAGATCAGATGACCATTCAATATATCTGTGAGGCTATAGGGAAAACCAAGATCAAACTTTTGTCAACCACTCAGATGGAGATCAACTTGCTGTTTATCACTGCAGATGTGTTTGGTCCCAAATATATCAACTCCAAACTCAGCAGATTCAACTTCAAGAGCCTCAGGCTGCCACTAGTCTCCCTAAGCCAGACCTCATAGCTTTGAAGATAGTTGCTTAGATTTTCTTAGATCATATACTGTCGCAAAGTTCATGCCTGTCCTTAGCACCAACCCCAATGGTACCTATACCCTCATGGGCCTTGCCATGAGTTTACAAAAACCATCAGTCCACCACACCCAGTGATTGGTACCCACAACTCACAAGCTTCAAATTATTTATACTATGTAGTGCCACATCTGAAACCCTGCACTGAGCCTGAAAACGCTGGGTCAATGACTTGTTGTCCATCCTGGCACGCTCGCCCTCTCACCCATCCTTGCTGTTTCACCAACTCTTGCCAATCCTCACCACTGTCTCGCAGTCTCACAAACAGACTATACACAGACAGACGCTTATGGGTGGAGTCATGACCTCAATCATAGTACAAACAGCATGTGGACACATACATTCTGTCATCATCTAGGTTGACTTCCAATTACACCATGCACAGAGATGGCCCTTTAGCCCATGCTGACTCACAAGATCACTTTCACAGAGGTTTCGATTTTTTTCATAAAAGCAACTTTCAAAGCAGTGGTAGGGACCAGACATTGAGGAATTTTGTCCATGGTTACTCAACTAGATACTGCAATGAGTTGCAAGGTCAGGGCTCATTGGACAACGACGACAATGGTTCTCAGCAGGGTTCTTTGTCTTTGAAATAGAAGAGGGGAGCCTCGTTCCCATCACCCATTTTCACTGTCTCACCCGGCTCATTGTCACATGAGCATGCAGAGATATATGCCACCACCTCAAGTGGGAACTAAATGTCAACCCAGTTATACTGAGGGAGTTCAAAGAGATGGTTCACAAAGGCTTTGTCGGTCCTGGTCCCTCCTACCTACATTTTGCAGAAACAAAAACATGTAATATTCACAAAACGTGCCCACTTAAATTACAACTACCTGTTATCCCCATGCTATTTCCTATGAACCTTTCATTTGATCGAATGTGGACAGAGAAAAGTGACAATTTACTTAGACTCTTCAAGCAGCTGCTAGTGGCAAAGCACTATGAGGAAGTAACAATGCAACCCGACCTGTACCTGTACCAATTCCTGACAAGCTGTCATATAATGCTTTACTGTAATGCAGGCTGGCACATTCCATTGCCCTCGTGGCTTGAGTAAGACCACTTGAGGACACTACCTGATCTTCAACCCTTGAGACATGCAGACATGCTTTATCAAGCACATCCTTTGCACTTTGGAGTCATGAATTCAATTCCTTTAACTTTGTGTCTTGAATAGAGAGCTTCTTCTGATGTGCATCGGCTAGTTGAAGAGGGTGATACATCAGTATACTAAGGAATGGACTTGGTGTACCAAATCAACAGACCTTTTCATTTGACACTATAGACTAGACCATTAATCCTGTAACCACTCCTGTACGAAGGGCAGATTCCCATAGTTTTGAAAGCCTTCAATTAGATATATATTAGTATGAGTTGTGAGATGTTAACAATACTAACTTTGATCGATCCTGACTTCATCTTGTTTAATCACAAGCCTTTCTTCACTCTGCACACAAGGCTGCAGTGAATGCCCTCCAAGTTGGCGTTTATGTGTAATGATTCAACAATGTTGCTTGTGGCATCACCATTCTGCCAGACCACTTGGAGGATGAAGCTTTGAGCCCAGCACATTGTAGGGAATGCAAACTGGCTTCAAATCTTATCCTATACCCAGTTTGCAAGCACCATTTCATTGAGCATGATGAGAAAAATCTATAAGACAAACCTTGAGCAGCTTTGCCTCCACTTGTTAGAATCTTTTCAATGGTGCCTTGAAAATCTCTATGCTTGATGCACACTAAGCTCTGCATCATGTTCTTAATATACTCGTTGACTGGAGAAGTTTTGATGTTTTGAAGAATGTGAAATGTACAAAGTTGGTACACACAGTGTCTTCTTTCTAGACAAGACGATGAAGAACCAACCAAAAATAGGTGATCTTCAGACAACATGTCTTGTCTCCATGGGCTAGAATACTTTGCTCAAGGGAAGTATGGGAAGTCTACCCTTGGTGGAGTTAGGTGTAATGGATATGATTCTGAGTAGGAAGGGGAAATTTAGTATACCAGGAGTCGTGGTTTATTCGCCAATCCTCCACATAAATTTACAGATTGGTTGTTAAAGATGGTTTCAGCTAAGGGTCTGGTTAGTAAAGGTGATCCTAGGTGTATTATGCACCTAATGAGCTCAAGATAATGGCAATGGGTTGCCTAGTAATCGTGGAAACTTGTACTTGAATAGTACAAAAGGTGGGCAATTTAGGAACTTGACCTATGTTTCGCCTAATGCTAATGATTTGTGTGTAGGAAACTCCTGGGAATATTGCATCCAAAAGTGGTGCTTAGGTAAGCAGGGGGTCGTGTCAGGTTGCTTAGTCACTCAGCTGGTTATAGCAAACTCAGTCTTGTTGTGTACTAAAAAGCTACAATTAAAGGTTAAAAGTGTAGACTTAGGCTAATTCCTTAGGATAATAAATCTAGGTGAGATAGGGGTAGGAGTCCTATAGGTAGGTGGTCCTAATGAGCCCTAGCAAAGGTTTGCTTAGGAGATGGTTGGTAGTTGACTTGACGGTACACTTAGTAGACTCAAAAGGATTATTATAACTCAATTTTATTGTCTCAACTAAGGAGTAGGCAAGTTTGGCTCAGAGAGGCGAAGTGTAGCCCTTATTTGGTACTACAGGACGCTTAGGTTGCTTACTAATAGGGACCAGATGCCTTTTGTTGCCCAAAAAGGG
>JBBPRB010001118.1:0-10668 GCA_038092815.1 Hortiboletus rubellus | reverse complement strand
AGCGATCTTGACTCGCCCGATACCGCCGCCACCAACTCCGGATATAAATTCCCCCTCATCTTCCTTGTCCTCGTCATATGGACGTCGTATGACCGCCTTGGAGGGTATTATGGGTATTTGTTCGAAAAGTAGATTCTCCGGTTTGATATCCCTTTACAAACCGGAAGGGTTAATGATAATGGTGAGGACAACATTATTTTCTGGAGAGGCCCACCGATGAACCACGCCGCGCTCTTCGTGCATATATCGAATGCCTTGCGCAACTTGAAGAATGACGTGTCTCGCAAGGTTTTCGCTGAAGTAGGTGAGTTTAACAATCTGGTGGAACAATTCCCCTCCTTCCATGACTAATGACATACGTGAACCCAGACTGCCGAGTCGGGAGAGCATACCTACTCACGCTCGAGTATAAGGAAGTAATAATCCGGTGATTCGAAAAACGAGATCAACTTGACTATTGATGGGTGATTCATGCCGCGCATTATCTGAACCTCTGCGAACCACTAAGGACTCATTGTCGTCCCAAACAGGTTGAGCGTACCTTTGAGAATATTTGCACGCTTGAAGGAAAGAAAGTATAATTAGTGTCGTAGTATCAGATTTGAAACAGAAAGTAAGGATGTCACCTCTGTAGCGCGCGGCTTTTTCTTAAACTGGGAGCTGAGATATTTTTCGCCGGCCTTACAGAGGGACGATATGGTAGATAGGTGACATGTGCGGAGGCGGGGACGGGGAAGTACGGTGGAGGGGAAGAGGGTGTGGTGATATGAACTACTGGGGAACGGTCGCGGGCATGGGTACTTACCTGTGATGCGTTCAATTCGTGCCTTCGGACTACTTTGACTACGCAATATATTTAGCAAGCGGGTGGCTTGGGATGTATCCTGATGTACTCACCGGCTACTTTTTCACCGGACGAAAGGTCAATCGCCTTGTAGACGTTCGAGAAAGCACCACTAAAGCACCAGTGTTATTTGGACCCATCGCATACGTGTACAGTATGGACTGACTCTCCCATCTTATCTATGAGCTTGAAGTTCTCGAGCCCCTTATACGTGGGCAAGTTTGACTTGGGATGGTGTCCGTCCGAAGCGGCAGCCATTTCTCTTTTCGTACCGGCTTCGGGAGAAGGGTGGAATTGCTTGGGCTGTTCTATGGGAGGTATTGCAGGCTCCGAGTACTGAGGCTGTGTAGTAATATCCTGAGATACCTGCGACGGCGTGTCCAAGTCGGCTTGCCGATTGTTTTGGTGTTTGCGGATGAGATCTGGCAGACGTGGAGGTTGGCGTCGGAGTTAGAGCGCGGCCTTCCAAACAAGTGAGGGGCATACATACTCTTGAAGGCGGCCACGACGGCGGGCATTGTCGGAGCTGTTGAGGAGGTCGAGGACGGTGAATGTAGAGGAGGGAGGGAGGGGGGGGACTGGGTGAGAGATGCCTATGGATTGCACGTCCTTTTTGTCACTCCAGCCCGTTGGAGCTCCGCTGCTTGACGTCATACGCCCGGTCTCGGCTCGCTTCCTTTTTTGGGAAGTGATGCAATCCACAAAATAATTCAAATGGAGTCCATCTGGACACATTAGTGCGTGGTCTTTGTGATCATACTATGAGTGCATAGAACGTAATCGGGAATCTCTGCCTCACTCCCCCTCCCTGTGTGCCATTCGACCCCTCGGCGGTGTATGTACCAGTAAAATGTTCTGCACGGGCGTGTACCCCACTAGACTCAGCGTGCTTCGCTTGTGCCTGAGCCCTGGGATCTCGCGCGCACCTACTTTCGGTGGTCCTTGAGCTGGATGGTTTTGTGCCACCAGCGAACTAACCCCATCGATCCTCGAGGCCGCCTGCTGCCTACCTCCTGGATCACGGCGTTCTTCGTGTGCCGGTTCGCTCGTATTTCCACTCGCAATGACGAAGACTCCTGAAAACGTAGCGGCACAGCCATAGAGAAATGTCAGCATTTCGTGGAACGATGCTCGCCGAAAGTCGCCATATAGGACCGCAGATCCGACGACGGCAGACAGCGTGAAAAATACAAATTGGGTTGGAATGACGATTTTGGAGTCAAACCGTCTCAATGCTCGGTTGAGATATCGAATCTGAAGGACACCTGTGATGACAAGTACCTACAACGGCGATCAGCGCAAAAAAATACGCAGAATGACTGGGCTGACTGCTAGGATGGGGTACGTAATCCATTCGGTCACCATCTTTACCCATTCCTTTGTCAGAAGTGTAGAGATCGCTTTCGTCGCTAGCACCGTAAAGCCACCTGCCAAGAGAGTGAACCCGCGATCGAATCGCGCAAATCCACGAGGCCCTACCAAATATAGCACATAGGCCAACGTCGACCGCAACCACGCGCCTCCCCAGGCTACCTTCACTAAGACCACCAAGGATGATAGCAGCCACCAAGTATATAATCGAAAAGATCACAAAAGGACGTTGGGTTACCGCCTCAACCAGGGCATTGGGTGTCAGCACGGGCGGTGGACCATGCGATGATGGAGAGGAAAGTACCACGGTTGTCGCTCCGATGATGGCAAGCAGGATTCCGAATATGTCACGCTATACGAGCTTGTTAAAACCCCACTCCTGGGTTGCACTAAATCTACTTTACCGGGCGGAAGCGTTCGTTTAAGAGCAAAGGTGCAAAAAAGCAATTTGCAACCATAGCAAACTAGAAAATTCATTGAGGGGAGTGGCCAGCCTGACAGAGTGAATTAAGCATCTCACCGTCCCAAGTGGCGCAACCAGCGAAGCGGGTGCGAATGCATAAGAAATGAAGTTCCCACTCTCGCCAATGTTCATCAGAACGAAACCGGACCACCTACGTGAACGAGTTGGGTCAAAGATTCAAAAAGTCACGAGTAGCACACCATAGTTTAGAATGTAGGTAATCGCTCTCTTTTCCATCTTCAACCGTGTGGCGGGCAGAGCCTTTGCCTTTGCCTTGATGGCTCGTCCGGGTGTTTCGTCCGGGAAGGACGTCCTCAACCGGTATCGATGAGCTATCTGAAAGATCCACGCGATAATTCGACGAACTCGAAGAACCATTGCCAATCATCGACCGCGGAGGTAGAAAACGTGAAACGAAGGAAGGTTTCCGCTGTTGCTGTCTGGATCGCGCAGTATTGCTGCTTTTCCGGCTTCTAGTATCATCTCCAGCGACAGGAACGTTGTAATTAGCCAAACCATAGGATAATGGAGGAGGTTGGCTGGAGGATCGGTGGGGAACGAGTGGCTGAGACTCCCCTTCCAAAGCCTGCTGGGCTGCACCAAGACGAGCCGCAGTGTCTGAATGGGGAATCATCGTGCTCGTGTCGCACCCTGGCCGCCCGCCCTCCCATTCCACGTCCGGTGAACCGTTTTGACGCCCGTGGGCGAGTCTCAAATGGGCGAGTTTTTGGAGGTTAAGGGCCAAAGAGATGAGCACATTGCCAGCAATGGCCACACTAATTCCGGTGACGGTCTGGAGAGTGAGATGGGGTAGGGCGATTCCGGGATCGTCCATCGGGACCCAGGACTTCAGGGATCTGACGAGGGCTGCCCTGGCGCTCAATTGACAAGGTGCCCCAGGGTACGTAAGCATCGGCAGCCTGTTCCGTAGCCATACTGAGCCGTCTGTTGAGGGAAGGTCTTTCTCACGCATGCTCACTCATACGGCCAGCGAACACGAGCGTATCACCCATGCGCGCCCGACACACTGCACACCCCTTTCCCGCCTTTCCCGTCTATTCGTCTGCATTCATCGCCGATGATCAAGTCCTTGTTGGTGCCGGAGGCGGCGCTTCAAGGTCAGGAATAAAGAACAAACTAGTGAGTTCACTGCGCGTCGGGATGCGTCCATTCACCAACCCTCGACTAGAGACTATTCCGTGTATCTGATGACAGACAGCTGCATATCCTCAGCGAACTGGAACTAGAAGCAGATGAGGACGCACCAATGAGCATGGCAGCTCACCCCCAGGTGGCCACATACTCAGCACCTCAGTGAATTTTTAGTAACACATGTTGCAGAGCGGGACTCTCGTTTGTGGTATCAATAGCAGTGTAGAAAGGGTGGAGAAAGGGGACAACGAGAACTGTAGAAAGTTCTCAGTGAACACAGACGAGCACAAGTACTTCTCTCAATCTACCTATCGTTCGCCGTTGACGTGTCACCAAGGATCGCACCACTTGGGACGTGC
Source organism: Hortiboletus rubellus (assembly GCA_038092815.1). Lineage (NCBI taxonomy): Eukaryota > Fungi > Basidiomycota > Agaricomycetes > Boletales > Boletaceae > Hortiboletus > Hortiboletus rubellus. The sequence goes on along the minus strand of JBBPRB010001118.1, from coordinate 6,479 downwards.
AGCACACTCACATCTGGCAACGCTGACGATTATCAGGTTCGTCTTGTCTTTCTTACCCGCTACTAAGAATACCATCTACACGACCCTGCAGCGCGTGACTGTCCTCTCACCAGATGGCAAATATCTAGTTATTGCTGGCGCTCGCGATGTAATACATTCCTCATTAATACTTTACAACCGTTCTCAACCAAATCCTTCAGTTCTCTCTCCTCGACTATGACTCTCTTCTACCTGTGATCCACTCAGTACATGTCAGCGAAGGAGAAATATACGATGCGACACTCTCTTCATCACACGTACGTCAATTCCCTTCCCGTTCATGCTGCTTCTGTAGAAACCCTGTCGTTCCAGCTCTTTCTCGCTACTAGCTCAAAGCTTTTTGTGTATGCTCTCCCTACAACCGTGCTCGTCGCTGGACGTATAGGCATCGCAGAGGATGGCATCTCAGATAATAAAGGACTTGACGTGACTCAAACCATTGGCCTTCCCTCGATATCTGGAGTTCCATCAGGATCAAGCATTACGTTTCGTGCTGCACGGTGAGTCCACACGTGCAAATCGCTCCGTTCTAATCTCCGTCTCTGTAGGTTGCACCCCACGCGTCAGGACACATTGTATTCCGTGGTCAATGTAACCCTACCTCGTGTTAGACACCAGAAGCTTGCCAAGAAACGGGCGTACGTTCTGAAGTGGAAAATTGCCGAAAAGAACGGTTCCTTGGACGCCTGCATAGAAACAATGCGGAAAGTCTGTGACGGTAACTTGACGTGTTTTGATGTGAGGTGCGTTTACTTCTTTAACACATGTAGGCCAGCAGGCCAAGTGAAGCTTCACAGCTCGGACGGCAAGCTACTTGCGTTCGGTGCATCTGACTACAGTCTCGGTGTTTTGGACTCGGGTACTTTGACAGTGAGTTAGGATGCACGAACACTCTGCACTATGACCTTAACAGGCCGAAACCGTTAGCCATTGTTGTCCATCTTGAAAGCACACGAGTTCCCGATTACTACCCTTCGGTTCAGTCCTACCTCGAAGCTACTGGTGTCAGGTGGCGTTGACAGCTCCATACGCGTGGTGAGCATCCCGGAAGTCTTTGGGGGCCAGTGTCAGTCCTTTCTCCCCTTTCTCTCATTCTTGTGTTTTGACCTGATGTTACTATCCAGCATGGAGCACCATCATCCTCATCATCATTGCTATAGTGATCGTCATCATGGCTGTTTTGATGCAGCGATGAACGTTAACCATCGATGGCACACTATCCCCTAGAAGTTACCTTTAACGTAGTACGCTCTGCAACCTGGTTATCTTGTCGCTCCTTGTAGTTGTGATACATATTAGATCATTCTAAACTACACTCAGTACTTCTGGTTACACGCCATTCGGTCGAACTTGGTTAATCGTAATCCTCTTCCTCCACCAGTTTTCGCTTGACACCACTGGAAGGCGTGCCGGTTGTCTGTACCTCCTCCATCGCTTCGTCTGCATTGCTTTCATCATCATCATCATCTCCACCCCCTCCAAACAAATCCGCTTCCTCTCCATTCTCGCTATCCTCTTCCGGAGCTTCACCTGCGATGATTGGTGCAGGCGTCCCTCCCATTTCGACATCAGTCGGGGTGATCGGCGCGTTCGTGACCGGAATCGCAGCAAGCTCCATGTCCGCATCGTCCTCCTCGTCCTCTTGCGCCCCCGGCACCACCACCACCACCTCTTCGTCCTCCTCGATCTCCTCCACTTCCTCGTCGTACAACTTGACAGTCGGCGGAGGCTTGTTCGGTACAAAGTCAAAGTCGACGGACGTCAATGTTTCCGAGGGTGGGGGTAGCCGGACACCAAAGACTTCCGGGACTGCTGGGAGGGGCGTCGCGTTCGTTTGCGATGCGAGGGACATGAGATACTAGAGGCCATTATGAGCTGTGAGCGGGGAGGGACGGGTCCCATTCCACCGGGGGCGGACGCACCTCCTTGGGCACGCGGCCTCCAAACTCCCATCCAACGCGGGCCTGCACCGCCAAGACGATGTCGTCCATCTCGATTTTGGATCCGCCGGGGCGTCCGGCGTGTTCTGCGTATACTTGTGCATCTGACAAGACTTGGGCGGTGTAGCGCTGCGCGAACTCGAGGAGCTGGTGGAGAACACCCGGTTGAGCATCTTGAACGGTGGGGGTTGAGGCGAGGAAAAGAGCGATTGCTCTAGCTGTGGGCGGAAGTGTTTCAGAAGGTGCTTGGACGCCTTGCGGTCGAGACATCATGCATCAGCACTTAGTACTGGTGGTTGTGGGAGTGAAACAATGACTACAACTATTACTATAAAGTGAAGCGTCTCAAGGGAGAAGAGTAACAACGAAGAGAAAATGAACACAGAAAACGAGAGAACGAATCTCACAGAGACCTAAGATATAACCCGATATCTTCACCCACATACAAACATATCCGGTATTACTAGAATATCATTCAGCATATAAGACGTGTTTCTCTGCACTTTTTAGCCAGTCGCGTAGGTCATCGTCACCCTCAAGTTCTGCGAACCCGTTGTGGAGACTATCGCGGTACTTCAGAATGGAGATGCCGTCGCCGAGGCGGGTCTGGACCTTATTCATGAGGTCAGAGTACATCACTTCGGGATGAACGCGAATTGCGATCAGGTCATCGGAGACAGGGTCGAAGATCTTGATCTTGACAAAGGCGGTCTGAGGGTAACTTGCAGACACGGGAGGCGCATTCAAGTTGGTAGTGGCTGAGGAACGTGAACGCGAGCGGGATGTGAAGGATCGGTGAGACGAGTGCAGGGACGATGGTGACGACGTCGCATGCTCGGGCCATTGACTATTTGAGATACCTGATCCGCGCGAAGGCAGCAACACATTCGTGTGGCCGTTTGGCCGCTCGCCGTGAGGCGCTGAGATTTCCCCCGTTTGATAAAGGAGCGCATCTGTGTGACGAATAGAGGCAAGTGTATCGGACCGTTGGTGGGCTGCGCCATCTGCTCTCGAGTAGGAATGCAAAGGGGGAGTGTGATGCTCCCCATAGTCCGAAACGTCGCTACGATCATCCCTGTCGGACAGTTTCATCTCACCAAGTGTGTCGCGAACTTCTTGTTCAAACTCGCGTGTGACCAAGTCACCCCCGGAAGGATCCGATTCTCCACCATCGGGAAATAGTGCGCTAATTTCGTCATAGCGAGGTTCGATGTCGTTCTCTACGTCCCCTGGTTTGAGGGCAAGGAAGGTGCGAATGAGTTGGTGCTCCAAGACGTAGGAGGCGCCAAGGGAGTTCAAGTCGCAGAGCTTGCGGACGTATTGGTCCAGCTCATGCTGTCGTACGGCAGTCACCTCATCGTCGACTTTGTCGGCAGGACCGGGCATAAAAGGGAGAATGCGGTTTGAGCCAGGTTCCCGGCCAGCTTCTCGAGGGAATGCTTCCAAGAGGCTGAGTTGGAAATCGTAAAAGTCGGTGTAGGGTCTGAAGAGGACGAGCTGTTTGGCTTGGGGGAGCACGTGGGGATCAAGGGGATCATAAGGTTGGAAGATGGCGTCGATGCGGAACCAGTACTCGTCCATCTCGTGGTGGAAGGAGACGACCTCTGCAGAGAGGAGAATGCCATCTGGCAAAGGGAGTGGGGAAGGGGGGCGGGGGACGGGGGTGGACATGGGTGGGGGACAGACGGGCGGGCCGGGCTGGGTATAAGGGCTGTCATGGACGGAGGGCTGAGTGTCCTCGATGACGCCGAGAGAGATGCTGTTCTGCTTGTAGTTGATCATGGCCTTTTTCCAGTCCTCGACCTTTGGGAGATCGCCACGGTCCATGAGAGCGTCGACATCGTCGATGGGGAGGTTGGATGCGGGATCGCGGAGCTGGACGAAAGAGGCGGGAATGAGACCAGGACGGCCGAGTCTGCCGATGGGTTTGGCGACGAACCACTCGCGGTTCGACTGTGCGACGACGGAGATGGGATCGCCGGCTTTGGCGTCGAGCTCGTCGGCGCGCTCTGCGAGGAAATCGTGGAGGACGACGGCGTAGAAGACGCGTGTCCTCGGAATCTTTGGGGAGGGGGGAGGGGGGACGTGGGATGTGCGGATGCTGCGGGGGGAGGGGGTGAGAGATGGGGGGCAAGGGAGGGGGACACTCACACAGAGGGGCTCTTGAGGAACTCCTCGCAGAGGTGCTTTGGGACGAGGCCGCGTGCGCCGGTGACGGGGTTGTGTGCCTCATAGCTGTCGGTGCCCGGATCTGCGGTGACGTAGAAGAAGTCGCCCTTTTGGAAGGGGAGCTGGCCGGGGGCGAGGGGCGAGAAGGGGGCGATGGCGCGGACGACCTTTTGCGGGGGGAGCGAGGCGGAGGGCGGCCCTGCGATGGGCTGCGGCGTCGAGATCTGGAGTCGGTGCGTGTCCCTGTGCAGCGACTTGCGCAGCGTCTTCATCGTGCGCGACGACGTCCACTTGTCGCTGATTATGTAACAACAACACACCTCTGATCGCAACCATGGCCGCGCGAAAACTCCAGAGTGCGCATCCTCCTCTAATGACGGCCCTCGCTGACCCCCCCCAGCCGAGATCGACCGCACCCTCAAAAAGGTCGCAGAGGGCGTGGAGCTCTTCGAGAGCATATACGACAAGATGCAGGCCTCCACAAACCAGACCCAGAAGGAGAAGCTCGAGACCGACCTCAAGACACAGATCAAGAAGCTCCAGCGTCTCCGCGACCAGATCAAGACCTGGGTCGCGAGCAATGACATCAAGGACAAGTCCCTCCTCCTCGAGAACAGGAGACTCATCGAGACCGTGCGTGCCCTCGTCCGGCGCCGCCATCCCCCCCCCCCCTCACCCCCCCTTGTAGCAAATGGAAAAGTTCAAGGCCTGCGAAAAGGAAATGAAGACAAAAGCCTTCTCCAAAGAGGGCTTGACCCAGTCCGCCAAGCTAGATCCAAAGGCACAGGAGAAACTGGAGGTCACGTCGTGGCTCCAGCAGTCCGTCGAGGACCTCACTCTCCAAGTCGAGCAGTCCGAAGCAGAGATAGAGTCTCTCCAGGGAGGTGGAAAGAAACGCGGCAAGGGTCAGTCTTCGGCAGCAGGTCGTTTGGATGATCTCGAGCATCTAAACGAACGCCGGAAATGGCACGTCAGTCGTCTTGAACTCATCCTTCGCCTCCTCGACAATGGCTCCCTCTCCACCGACCGCGTCCTTACTCTCAAGGAGGACGTGACCTATTTCGTCGAGAGTAATACCGTGCGCCCTCCTCTCCAGCCCTTCTCATCCTTTCTCATCCATTCCACCAGGAGGAGGACTTTGACGAAGATATGGGCCTCTATGATGATCTTCGCCTCGAAGAAGAGGAAGAAAAGTTTGGTCTGGCAAACGACGATAACGAGGCCAGCGACGATTCCGACGCGCAGAGCGAAGGCTAGCTCCTCAATCCATCTGCACTCTCCCTGTCTGACTCCGCGACAGAACCACCACAGAGGTCGTCCAAGAAGCATGACAAGGACGAAGAAAGTGCAGCAAGCGGCAGCAAACGAGACGACAGTCCGATCCAGAAGAAGCCGGGCATGGGATTGCAACTACGGAGTGAGCTTCGAGTTACTTGTGTGCTTCTCTCTCTGAACGCCCGCGTCCAGAAACTTCCCTAGCAACAGAGCGTAAGTGCTTGCTTGGCGTTGCATTCGTGTCCAAAATAACACGATAGATTCAGCGAAACCACCACCAAATCCCAACTTTGCACAACAGCCAATGTCCAGCATTCTAAAAGCAGGCTTACCCCCAGCTCCACGCCCTCCAGCGACATTGACCCCTATCCGATATGCTGCCGCCGCCGCCGCCGCCGTTTCGTCGACTTCTCCAGCGACAATGGGACCATCAACACCAACATCTCAGGCAGCATCAAATGTACTAACCACTTCCGCGCCAGTACCATCAACAGCGCCGCCAATAACACCTTCGATATCCCAAAGCATGACAGAGTCACAATTGTTGTCATCGCCAAGTCTTACTCACCCTTCAGTAACGAGCCCGATGTTGTCGTCTGCCTCTGCATCGCATCAACCAGATGGATCCTTTTACTCGGGACAAGATTCACCTGCTATTTCAGAAGCAGTTCCAAGCTCTGTGAGTGGCCCCGCTGCGTCCTCTCCGCAGCATACAACACTGCACAAAGGTGCGCTGCACGATTCCACGTGTGAGATCTTAGGTAAGAACATTTACAGAGCCTGCAACGTCACCTATGTTGCCAAGGGCTGCTTCCCCTGCCGCCCCAGTACGTCTTTTGTCAACCACTTTTCAGAATGCGTGGAAATTAACGTGTGCGCGTAAGCAGCAAGTCGTGCCATTGGATACTCAACAGCCTCAAGCCAATGGGGCAACTCAAGTGGCTCAGCTCACCGTACCACAGCCTGCCTCAACTGGTCCTTCCCCCCTCCCACGACAGGTTCAACAGCCATCTACCCCAGGGCTTCCAGCGCCTTCAAGTACGTCTTCCCAACCTC
>JBBPRB010001117.1:0-10676 GCA_038092815.1 Hortiboletus rubellus | reverse complement strand
CCGAAGACCCACACCAGCTAAAGAAGAGACGGTTGTCGACCGGGACGGAGTTGGCAGTTTCGGGAAGTCAACCCACTTCAAGCTCTCCAGCGCACTTTCCGTTGACGTTGGTCAATGGCAAACCACCACAGCAGTTTCCGGCTGGACGCCCATCGGATAGTCCACCGCGTCGTGCCCCGCTTCCAACACAGGGAGCACTCAGCCGCTCCTTACAACGTCACCTTTCCATGACATCTGTCTCTTCCCCTGACTCGCGGACAACGTTGACCCAGGGTACGAATAACGAGTAACCTGCATCGTTGCCCGTTGAGGCACATCTCTGGTTGTTGGTTACCGGTGATCCAAGCACACGGGATGTGAGGCGTACGGATTTTTCATATAAGCTTTTGGGGGTAACATTGAAGAGGGAAAAGGCATATGTAACATTGTACCAGTTAATGTGTCCAACTCTCCTTGTAATACGTGTTCTAGATCCCCATTTTTCTTCTTTCTTTCTTTTGCTTCTTCAGAGGTCCCATTGCCAGTCTGGCTAAGCGTTCGTTGGATAGACCGTGATTCCGATTTACCGTTGTGGTGCTGATTGCACGTCGCGGGTATACATGCGCTCCGAGTCTCCAGCATTGCCGGATAAAGTCCCAAGGTCCGATGGGTGAGCTTTTCTCTTTGACGCATTCCATGGTTATTTGATGATGATGATGATGACCTATTTTTCGGAGGGCCAGCGCCGTGCACTGTGAGACTAATCAAAATTACGTTGATCGAGTGACCGCGGATCAGCACGCCGTGTTGAACGGGCATGCATCCCCGCGAAAGTGATTTCATTTATATCGTACAGCCAAAGTCGGAGCACGGCGCTTAACAAGTAAAGAGGACGTCCTTGGTATCCAAGTTTGTCCGCGAGATTCCCGTCACGGGTTACATGGACGTTTCGCATCACATATTAGTACACGTCCGGATTCCATGTTCTTGACATGGTGGGGATATATATATCGCATCATCAATCCATACGCCGTGAACGCTTGCTTGGAACGAGTGCCCAGAGGATCGTCATGAACACCATCATCGCTACCAACCTATCCACCACGCATAAGAATTACTCGACCAATAGAGACAATCACGCTCACAAGGGCTGCAATGAACTGATGCTCGTCTTGGATGCGATCGCGCCCGTCACAAAAGGCAAGAGCGCTGACCCTGCTTGGCCGCAGCCGGCGATCCATCCAATCGAACCTGCCATACCCACGTTAGCACCCTTTTTCATGCAGAGATGCGGCGAGGGGTGCGTTACCGGTCAGCATCCAAGCTGGCAATACCCGTCCAGCCTGGTTCATCGTGATCGGATACATCGGTCCCAGTAGGACACCGATGATCGAAACGGACACGGCGCCACCGATCAACGATGGTACGAACCAAACGACCAACTCCAATCCGATAGCAAGAAGAGCGTAAATGAACAGAACCCTCCGTTCTCCCACCTGAGAGGTTGGAGTAATTACAAGGCAAAGCAACAGATGCAGACGACATGCCTTTTTGTTGAGCCACAACAAGGCAACACGACCCACCATCAGGCCTGTTCAGTGACATATAGGTGGAACGGAACTACGCTCTTCCTGGATGCAACATACCTCCAAAAAACCCTGATGATATATACCCAGACGATGGGCCACCACCGCGGATGTCGATAATATATGTCACAATCCACCCTGAACATCGTCGTGAATCCAGCATAGCACATAGAAACGCCGTCACAACAGACATACCTCCGAGGGTAACCTCGATGCCGACATAGACGAGAATGAACACCGCAAGTAGGTGTACATCTTTTGATGTAAATATCTGCCTAAAGTGATCGTTTTCACTCTGCTCCTCTACGGGTTGTCCAATCTGAGTCAAGCACTCTTTAAGTCATGTGAGCGTTGAATACAAGTGAACCATGGCAGTGACAAACCCTCCTGATTCTTTAAGCGAAAGACTGCGACCAAGAGGACGGTGTTTGTTAATGCGATACCCAATGACGTGAGATAATGGAAAGACCAGCGCGGAAGTTGAGCAAACTGTGTCGCAACGAGCGGGGACGACAGTGCTCCAGCGCCTTGAACGTTCGACGCGTAAGTACCCCTCCGAGACGCAACCCACAATACCTCATACCATAAGCCTAGCCTGATTCAGCCATGTTCGATGGGCAGAGGAAGAGTGCGTACTGCGTGCAAGATTCCCATTTTAGTTTCTGCATTGTTTTTGAGGCTGGCTACGAAACCGTTCGCCTGAGCGTCCTAGAAGGAAGTATAGCGACAGCAGGCAACACAAGACGCGGAAAACAAACCTGCAATGCCATACCAATGCCATTGATGGCATACCCCAGCACGAACGCTGGAAAAGGTAAGGCGGCAGCTTCGATGGTATATCCAACTACTTGAAGCACAGATCCTGGAGAGCAACATAGTAAATATGTTGTTCCTTTGCTTAAGAACATCACATAAACCACGCACCGAGTACGATGACCTATTGTACAAGGCTCAGCAGGTCAGCGTCACAAGACCTACGGCAGAGTGACATAAAGAACCTTGCCGAACCCATATCGACTCAGCCCCACGTTCAGGAACGCGCCTGTCAAAAACCCCTTTCGATGCCGTCAACAATCCGAAGTTTCACCGCTGCGACACAACCAAAAGCTGAGTCAACACCCACAGTGCAAGCAAACACGAAAACCAGTGATACCACCGCAAAGTTGACCTATTCGTATCTCCATGTCAGCCATTGCGCTCGCGATCACGAGGGCACCCACATTGTAGACTTTTTGTATCCGTGGCAACAACGGGCCTGTCGTCCCATCGTTCCAACCGGCAAGGTAGAGCGTCCAGCAGAGAGTCACGAACTGGATACGCGCACGGAGGTGCTGTGCTTTGGTCGGAATCTCGCCGTTAGGGATGCTCGTGCAGGGGGCTTGCTTCATCGCAATGGCATCGCCCGCAAGGTTGCTCAATTCGACATGGTCGTTGCTGGATCGGGTGGTTGTGTGTCGTGGATTGACATCGCCTTGTGTGGTTTGCATGCCTCGACGAGATGATTCTTGCAGGGAGCTGATTGTTGCTCATCAGGTCGACTCAACGATTTATATACGCTTCAGGCGTGGCTCGAACGAGGTCATGATGACGGTATTAAAGAGAGTGGGAAACACGACGTCAAATGCCCCTGGCAAGTGACAAAGGGACAAGCTGAGTGTCTCACGAACGGTGAACTCAAGGTGCCTTTGTCGTCACCGTAGCTCGTCGATGGAGGGATACAGATGGGAAATCGACGGCATTCCGAAGTTTCTCCGTGCATTTCAAGTCAAGCCCTGAATGCATTACTGTAATTAGCCGTCATACGGAATGGTCACCAGACCCATGACAGGAGAATTCTCGCTCAGGAGGGTTATGTTATACTTATGGTTAGTCTGGTGACCAGCCCGTCTAAAAGAGGCAGCGCAAGACAAGCCGCCGGTACGTCTATCGACGGCTTCAACTTTGCGCCTATCGACGGCTTGCTTTGCGCCTTTCGACGGCTTGCCTGGCGCTGCCTCTTTTAGACGGGCTGGTCACCAGACTAGATTATGGTGCTTTGTAGTGGCTTTCATTCATTTACCCATCAATGTATTTCATTGCCTGCAAAATGTCTGCGACTTCGTCGAAACGTTCTGACTCATCAGCGAAAATGACGCAATGGATTTGCTTACGTGGTCCCGGTGACTCGAACATGTCAGGCAATGTCACACTTCTGTTGTTTTTGTGATAAGTGCCTCATAGACGGGTTGGTCAACAGTCTAGTCCGAAGCCCTTGGGATATAACCCCACCTCGTGAGGCTCTGATTCCTTGCTACGTTTCGCCTTCCTAATACCTTCATTCAGGCTCTCACTCTTGTATGGGAAGGCAACAATTAAACCGGACTGGTGACCAACAACAGCTCAGGGGCGGTGTTGTCGGGAAGTGTCCTCCGTGGACGAAATCATGACCGGCCAAACGGGAATCTATTATGGGCAAGCTACGACAGCGCTCAGCTATCTCTTCCCATCGGCGACTGTTGGGGCTTGGAACGCCTACCTTGCTACCAGTTGATGTCTTGCCCGCACTGGCTGACAATTTATAGTACTCGCAACTTCCCGATCCTTCATGTTACCTGAAACATCTTCCTGTGGGGAGCTCTGTTCCCAAGGGCAAAAACTACAACCGACTGATATTCCATACTTATTCAGACCTGGGACTGACACAGCCGTTTGGGCAAAGATCCATCGACAGGCGAAGTGTCCGAAGAATTAGGCCGTAGTTTATTGGTTCCACTCGAACGTATTTTTCTCGAACTCTGCAAATTCTGACTTCGTCATCTACAGATCTGAGATCCATCTATGTCTTTTTCCCGTGAATCCCTGGACGGCCACCTAGGCAATAACTTCTAATTTGGCCGGGAGGGATTACCGAATAACTTTTGCATATGCAAAATTGTGATCTGATGCTCGCGGGTTGTGCCCGTTTGTATCACATATAAGGGACACCATGTCCTGCCCCACATCCTTCCCTCATCCGCTTTCTATCCTTTACCACTTTGGCCGATTCCGCATCTACACAACGTTTCCCCTTCGGTTCTCTCTCGCGATGTCGAATGCCGCGACTGCCTTCGCTCTGACCTTTTCGTCGGCGGCGAATTTCTATCGCCCCCCCCCTCGATGTCCAGTGTCATCCACAGACCAAAGTCTCTCTTGTCTAGCTATGGTACGACACTGGATCATTCGTGAATTCGCGTATCTAATGTTGATTGGCAGCACGGAGTTCTGTCCTTACCGTCCTTGAGAAAGCTATCACAAGAGGTTACTTGACTGTTGCAGACTCGCAAGGCGTTTATCATTTCGGAACGTGCTCCAAGGACTGTAACGAGGTCTCCCTGAAGATCAACAACCCGGACTTCTGGCTCCGCGTCCACTTGTGCGTGCCCCTCCTTCCCTTGCTGTGATAAAGCTGATACGCTCCTTAGCTCTCAAGACCTAGGCTGTAGGCCTCAATATTGGGACCCTGTGTCTTGATTTCGAGCTAACACCGTTTCAGTCAGCGAAGCTTACATGGTCGGTGACGTTGAAGCTAGCAGCCTTAAAGCCGTGATGACCGTATGCTGATTTTATGCGGTATTCAAAATTCTCAGGACTGATGAGCGATAGCTTTGGCTTGATAACCAGTCTGGAATGGATGGTTTGTCCCCGACCATCAGCCGCATAGCGTCAGCGATTTCCGGACTCTCGAACGCGTCCCTCGAACATACGCGCGCGCTTAAATGCAATTGCTAGTTACGACCAATCTGGGGAACTCTTTAAGGTGCGTTGTAAAGAAGATTGTATTTTAGCGCCATTGAAAGTACGCACTTCAGGCATTCCTCAGCAAGGAAATGATGTACTCGTGCGGGTTGTGGAGCGATGCTGAAGGTGGCGTCCGCGGAAACCTGATTGACGGTGCATTCCCGGGCGATTTGGAGGCTGCACAGCTGCGCAAAATTCGCTATGTCCTTACCAAAGCCAAGGTGAAACCTGGAGACCGTATCCTGGAATTCGGTTCGGGATGGTGTGGATTGGCGATCGAGGTGATTGATTTGCTTTGTTCCTAGTGGCGTTACTGATGATTTTGTGCATAACCAGGCTGCCCGGACATTCAGCTGTCATGTCGACACCCTGACATTGTCCAAGGAGCAAAAGGCTCTTGCAGAGGAACGGATCAGAGCTGTCGGTCTTCAAGACCGCATTCGAGTTCATTTGATGGACTACCGCGAGATCCCTGCCGAGTTTGAGAAAGCATTCGATGCCTTTGTCAGCATCGAAATGGTGGAGGTAAGAACGTTCGTGACTGGACCTATCGCATGCTCACTCATAGCGATGCGATTTTAGCATGTGGGTGCAAAGAATTACAACACGTATTTCAACCTTGTGGACTCCGCCTTGAAGTCGCAAGACGCCACTGCGGTTGTCAGTGCTTCGACACGGCCAGAATCGAGATATTCTAGCTATCAGTGAGTGTCTCGCCACAAGTGACTGTTATTCTGTTGACAATGCAATGTTCCAGACCCGAAGACTCCGCATGCCGTTACATATGGCCCAATACGTGCGTGCCTAGTGCGACTGCGTTGATTGAAGCTGCGAATACCGGCTCAGAAGGCAGGTTCACCCTCGAAGGAGTTGAGAACCACGCTGCGCGTAAGAATATCTCGCATAGTTTCACGGATCCCCCTTGAGCTATTTTGGTTCATAGACTACCCTCGAACCCTCCGCGAATGGGGTCGTCGCCTTGAGGCTAATATTCGACAAGACTTGCTCGTCAAAGACTACCCAGCACTGAAAGATGTTCACGAGTACGAAGCGTTTAAGCGCAAATGGCAATATCTTTTCGCATATGCGGAAGCTGGCTTTGCCAATGGGTATATCACTTGTCATATGCTCACGTTCACACGACCAGTAAGTGCGAACTCATTCTTGCACAGGCCGGTTTTGATCGCGGTCATGGTTCAGGGCGACCGTCCAATTACTTGTGATTAGAGCAAGTCTTTCATCCTACCACCCTAGTTTTCTCTATAGTATACATATGCATTCCCCACGTCGTACTTCCGGTCCACCCAACTTCGTTTTATAACTGGATGCACTTTACCTCGTATCTTCCTGTACGTTCCAGATTAAACTACCCAAGAATTCATAGGTTTACGCAGCATACGAATCGCGTGGAAGCTCGAACGACCCAGGGGTCAACGGAAAAACGAGTACAATTTGCGTGTCGATGTAGGCTAATAAAATATGGAGAAGCTCGCAACTGAACCCTGAGAGATTCCAGTGATACTTTTCTGTTAAGATCAGTCGGGTTGGGCAAATAGACGCCCTCGACATTGGAGACGGCCAGCACAGATGGATCATTCATTCTGGGCTGCATGGGATGCGATGGGGACCAATAACCGACCAGGCTCAACAATTTGAACTCACGGGCGCCAAGAAGAAATACATCGGCTCGTCGAACGCGACGAACGCAACACTGGTGCTGATCCTTGGATTCGGCCTGACGCAAGCGTGCATACGCCTAATCGAAAGAGATAGAGCTGCAATCGTCCTTCTCGGGACGCTTGCAGGCCTGTTCCCGACCTGCACCAGCGACCAGCCCTTCTGGCCTTCCGCCATCACCTTCTCCCAGCTCCAAACCCAACTCTCCCAACCACCTATCTACCCCTTCCCCGCAGCCTCTGTGCATTACACTCCCGAAAAAACATCCGGGAATTGTATCGACGTCACCACGGACTGGTGCGACGGCACCCCGATTCGTCGGAGATGGCTAATTACGAGACGTTCATGTTTCGAAACGGGACCATCGACGCATGTTTGTTGATACGAGTATTATGGGCAGGGCCGGGTGGCTGTCACAAGTGTTGATGCAAGTTCAGTGACGGATGTACAAGCGGCAGATGTGTTTGTGGCCCGGGATAGCCTGAAGTTGGTTGTCAGGGACATCAGGAAAGTCCTACGTATGAGGATGCGGGTGCGGGTGCGGGTGAAGGGCGCGTCGCGGGCGAGGTTCAAATCTGACGACCATCGCAGATGTAATCATGGTCCAGGGCGGAGTACGCCGCGCAGCGCGCGGGGTGGGTTTGTGGTGTGCACGCACAACATGAATAATATCACTTACGAAGCGCGTTCGTGCCGCAGAGTGCGCCGGCAAGGAGACTTTCGAAGGTCGGTCGGTCGATTCGAGAAGCCTGTTTGTAAAGCGGTGGACGAGCATGGGCGTATGTTGCAATTGGTTAGCAGCACCTCCGTGGGGGTTCTGTTCAAGGTGCTGCTAATGGATTACTGAAGAGTGGAGGACATTCGTTCCTGTCGCCTAGCTCTGGTCTTGGTAAACTCGTTGACGACCCCATTGATTGCCAAATTGATCATCCCGTGAAGGCGTCGAGCGTTGAGGAAATACCCATGGTTGAGTCTTTCCATAGCGAATACTTGTCCACGAACGAGCATCAGAGATCGGACCTCTTCGTGGTGGCGGCGGCGCCCCGGGCACGTACGGAATCGTGACCTTGGCCACGTCACTATTACAGACGAGTCGCCCAACTGCTCATTGACTATGGTTCAAATTTTCATTTGTATTTTTCCTCTTTGGCATGATCCACATGGCACCATCCTCGGTGACAGAGCGAGCCTGATATTGCTAGATTGGATCCTGTATGGCGAGATGCGGTCATCGAGACGACGCGCGGGATTTCTTGGAATGAGGATACGTCTCAACAGGCATCCAGGCGATGTATGATATTGCGACGTCAAACGAAGGTGCTTACTTGAATGAGGTGTGTCACCGTGGCATGTCTGGCTGAGAACGTGGTTCCCTGACACCCGTGATGTTCAAAAAGGGTGCCCCCGATGGAGGTGGATTGGCAAAAACGTTTTTCGACGGATATAATTCGACTTTGAAGAGCATGTATGATCCGTAATACTCGGTCGTTCGCCGTTGTACCGAGGGCGTCGGTTCCGAGGACTGGAATAAAAGTTTGACGTGTCAATATGGATCTTGGTGGATGTACTTGTTGATATCGAGCTTTGTGCGTATACCGTGTTATCTCGTGGCCGGTCTTGTTGTCAAGATCATGCACAAATTACGGTGGTGCACTCAAGGGAACGCGAAATCGGAGGCGAGTTCGGACCAGTGGACATCGGTCATCGCCGGGGCCATAGCTTCGGCACTCGGGCGAAGTAACATCGTGGTAGCAAGCTGTAGTAAGGTTTGGGAATAGTACACGTTGTGTCCTCGAGGCATCAAGATTATGCTGTGGCTATGCACTGATAGGATCAATTATACCATTCATGTTTCCACTTCCAGCGATGCCCTCCTCCTTAAAGGCTGTCAGCCACTGGCAGCGCCCCGTGTTCACATATCTTCAAGTCATACGTTCGAGGCTGTGGAACAACGTGGATCACTTCGCCACCGAGGTCGACGCACGTCGAGCGGGGTGTCTGAACACAACCAAAAGGTCAGTGAGAGTTTGAGTTTGACTCTCCCGATTTTCAGGACACGAGGTAACCACCTTGCGACTCACCAGCAACGTGTCCACCCTCGACGTTTTGGCTCGGTAGCTGCCCGCAGACAACGGCGTGCTGAGCTATCGTTTCAGCTATCGCCGACCCTGGTCCCTCCCCCTTTTGAGCTCTTATTCGCACTCAACACATACCATGTGCGCTCGATTCTTGCGGCGGCAACTCGGTCGATTGATCTGATTCGATTCATACAGGCCACGCAATGCACCACCTCCGAGCCTCGGAGTAGGCGATAGAATCGGCGAGGGCGATTCTGGGCTCGTCCTTGACGTCCTTCCGCCGGATTTGGCAGAGGTTGCCTTTGAGAATATGAGAAAAGAGGTGGCATGGAACGTCATGTATCATCGGGGTATGTCTGGCGCTTACACACCCTCTACTGGCACGTGCGCTCATGTCGTACGATATTCGCCTTTAGGTGGGGAAGTGCCTAGACTGGTGGCGGTAGAGGGGAACGTCGCTGCGGACGGAAGGTGAGCGAAACAAAAGGCCTGTTACGACCGGCTGTGAATTATATTCATTCTTAATGTTCTTCTCGAAACAAGTTTTCCCATATACCGGCATCCAGCTGACGAGTCTCCCGCCCTTCGTCCGTTTTCCCCAACCGTCTCTCTGATTCAAGCGCACGTGCAGAAGGTACTCGACCATCCGGTAAACCATGTCCTGATTCAGCATTACCGAAGTGGGGCAGATTACATTTCAGAACATTCGGATAAGACCATAGACGTTGTCCGTGGGTCCAAGGTTGTCAATGTCAGCCTTGGTGCACAGCGCGTCATGACCCTGCGCTTGAAGCGAGACGGCGTGCAAAATACAGGGCAAGGGGGTGCCCCTCGGTCGTCGCAGAAAATCCCACTCCCTCATAACTCGATGTTCGTGTTGGGACTGGAGACAAACGCCAAGTGGTTGCACGCAATCAATCACGACAAGCGACCAATACAATTGAAGTCCCCCGAAGAGCAGTTCATGAACGGGGAGCGCATAAGCTTGACTTTCCGACATATCGGAACGTTCCTTTCGGGCGATAAATCGCGTATCTATGGGCAGGGAGCCAGGGGCAAGAATAGCGAGGACGCGCGGCCTGTCGTGAACGGAACGGAAGAAGCTGCGAGACTCCTGGAAGCATTTGGTAAGGAGAACCAACAGAGTGGATTTGACTGGGATGCTGTATATGGGATGGGCTCCGACGTCCTTCATTTTACTTCGAGAGACGCGTGACAGGTTGTGGGGGACAGGATGGATCGCCATGGTATGAATGAAAGATGGAATCTGTTTTTGTTGTGTTTGTCTTCCATCCGTCTGTTGTAAATGCCTAGCAACGTTTGCTGGGGAGTCACACAGGGCACACGCGACTTCTTTTTGAACCACCATCATCGTCGACACGGGATCCATCCGTCGCACTGATAATTTCTCTTGGTATTTGGGTGCACGCTGGCGACACGACTTCTCGTCACTGACTGTGTCATTTTTCCAGGCTCGCTATCTTTATCGAGAGGCTACCGTAACTGGGACCTTGATTTGATGGTGAGCGGAACCAATTCATGCCCACCTTCCTTTTTTGGATGCCAGGGGGTTGTGCTTTTTCAGGGCGGTCGCGTGTTG
>JBBPRB010001116.1:0-10678 GCA_038092815.1 Hortiboletus rubellus | reverse complement strand
GCTGAGAAGACTTTTCTTTCCTATAATCCCTGAAATACCCCTGATCGATCAGAGTACCTCAGGGAAGTATGAGGCGGAACACTCACGCGGTTCCGACCGGTACCGCAGGGCGATGAGCATCCGACTTAACGTACGGAGAAAGCCAGGACGATCATCGTTAGTTAAACTGTCTTCTTCGTCCAGGGAGGGCAATGAGAGAGCCGCCCGGGTGAGGTGCATGGTCTCGTAATTGTAGAAATACCCTCCGGCGAAGATGGATGCAACCGGGGTGTACACGCCATGAAGCACTCCCGGAGGTTGGAACCTGTGTGTAGTAGAATTTGTTAAATAGAACGACGAAGAAAGTCGGAGCGACCTACATGATGTCTCCAGCTTCCAGACAGACGGTAGCTACGGCTGCATCTGGGAAGCTGCCTTCCTGGGACTGGGCCATCGCGCGCCGGAATACTTCCCTAAGCTCTGGCAGAGAGCTGGGGCAAATGGGGCGCTTAGGGCGCATAACCCCCCAGATCTTGGCTCCAGAGTTTCCGATGACGTACGTGCACCACCCGCAGCAATCGTGATGAGGGAACGTCACGAATCCTGGATGGGTTAACAACCGCCATCCCGGCGAGGTCCAAGTCCCACATCGAATGACGGATGGTCCCTGCGCTTCGATCGTGACCCCAGATCTCTCCTTCCTTTTCCCCGCCGTAGGTCTCCCACTGAGGTGCAATGTCTGGTTCCAAGCCGTAGTCGAGTCGAGGAGAGGCGTCATCCACGTAGGTGGACAGGGATTCGTATCCTTGCCATCCAGGAAGTTCCCGCACGTATTCGTATCCTTTATTAGATCCACAAACCTTTCCATCGTTGTCACTTGATGGAACGGTTTCTCCTCTTCAGCTTCCCTGGATGCGGCGAATTGGACCCCATCGACCCACTGACACCTGTTCCCTAGGCTCCCGAAATGATGCGCTATCGAACGCTTGGAAAACTTCATCGATAGGGCCTGGGTCCACCCCCGAATGACTACCGAAGTGGATCGTCCCAGGTACCAGCGAATCTCTCGAAGCATACCTTCCCAAGCAGCCTCTACCGTGTCCTCGTCGTATTTATCAGTAGCAGTCAGCACGGGATTCAGCTCCAGCTCCACCACCAAGTCGTTTACCCGGAACGATTCGGGTTCCGGCCTGCAATGATCCGAGCCGGAACGCTCTACCGACGGGCACCTTGCCAGCTCCGCCACCAACTTCCCCTCTTCGTCCTGTCTAGCATGTCATCCACACGAATTAATTCCTTATGTGTAAACGAACCTCTTCGCACCCTCTTCCTGCAAACGGTTTGTAGGTCTCGTACCCCCCGTGCCAGAGAAGCGTTTCCGCGTCCTCTGGGAACCCCTCGGAGGTCGCGACGAATCGACGCTACATTCAAGAATAAGAATCATATTCATTACACCTCTTGATTTGTACCTACCGGGTCCTTTGTCTCCCTTCCTACCCTCGAAGGACCTGCATTGACACACGCGCATTCTATCACGACGATGAGGCCGCCGCCCCCCCGAAAATAAACCGAATGCTTACTTCTCTTCCTCGTATCACTCCCTTCTTCATCATTTTTCCTTTCTGTGCAGTTATGAGCTCCAAGGAATTCGGGGGAGGGACATCAAACCAAACTCACTGTGGGCGCCAGGCAGCTTTACTAGCGTGATCTTCTTCACGTCGAACGTTCTCCGGAAGTGAGAAAGCAGATCTTTCACGCTAGGGAATCTGCTTCTACTCCGTTCTTGACCCGGTTCGACCGGAACCCAATAGGGCAGTGCGCCCACAGTGAATGCCACCGCCGACCGGTTTCCGTTGGGATGTAGTACGAGAGACTCGACTTCGCCGACGGTGACCGTCCTCCAACCATCCAAGTGGTAGATGTTGAAGGTAGACGCTGGAAGATTATATTCGAAATCCCCGAGTAGTGCAGTCGGCAATCTTGTGGTCCCGTTCGAGAGGTACAGAGTAGCTCCCCCACCACCAATGTCATTGATATTGACTGACAAGACAGTCTGGTCGTCGCGAGTGTAGGTTTCTAGAAGACGTTCCATGATTGAATGTAGAGCAGCAGGTGCGGGAGGATGTGGGGTGTTGATGGGATTTCCGTCGCGTTCTGCCCGACCGTGACGGTGGACGCGTATCGCGTCTTGGCGGAATTACTTAAGTCTAAAGCGCCCGCCCGCTTAATTACTTACTTAAGCAAAGGGCCCAATTCCGAGGCACTTGGCGGCGTACTCGCACTCATTTCGACCGTAGAGGACCCTTTTACCCCTGATGTATATATGTGGAATATCCACCCAGCTGCCCCTTGGAAATCCCTCGGCGGGTAACAGGTTTTCCGAAGTTGAAGGTAAGAAGACTACCTCCGGAACCACCGGAGTGAGGGGAGTTCCTGGGAGCTGTTGATCGTAGGTTTTACACCGCAGAAACCATCTGAGACAAGTCTAGGCACAGACAAGGATACAAATTTCGGGTCATGCTACGGGTACATGTCATCTAGGTACTTGAGGCAATCAAAGAGTATCATCACATCCTCCCACGTGTCATCGTCTTCACTCATTAGAGTTTGGACACGGCTGAGATGATGGCGGATGGTCCTTGGATGACCTCCAAACCCCATCAAACGTATCGCCTCCTTCAGCAAGAAGACTGCCCCTGTAAGCTGCGTGGGGTGGGATTGGCTCTCCAGCGACTCGAGCAAATGATCGATGTGGTATTCCAACAGTGGATACATCTTTTTTGCTCGACGCTCCTGGGCCTCCTCCGGTGGCCCTTCTGCACGACGCTTTCCTAATACTGAAGCCTACACATGGAAAGAGACGTCAGAGCTAACCTAACTCGAGTTCTTTCCCATGCTGGCTCACCGGCGATTGGACCCTCTGGGTCTCAGACGGCCCTGGCTGGGGCGGGTTGGGGTTGGCTTAGGAATTGTGACGTTCTCGTGGTCACCATAACACGACGCGCGGTGCAGATGAATACTCACTAGTTTTCGGGTCCAGCTCAATTTTCTTTGCCTCTAGCCACAGGTGTCCCTTCTGAGCTCCATCAAGAGTCTGTGGCCAGGCGAAGGGTTTGGTGGGTTCTCCACCACGGCATAAGTTCGTCGTCGCCACGATGCGGTCTCGTACACTCTGATTTCGACCGTTAGCACGACGAAGAAGCCCAGGCATTTATCTTACTTTGAGGTAAGCCACGTCTGCCGTGGTCAGCTCTCGCCCCTCGTCGACGAGAAAACTGTTGATCTCGTCTCTCAAACCGTTCAAGTACGCGAGGGTAGGTATTTGGGACATGTGGATATTTGAACGAGTCCGAGTCTGGGGGGAGTAGGGGTTGGAGAGGCGCCGTTGTGGGTGTGACGCAGATACTTAATGACATAGATTATGTAACGCATCGGCTAACCTGAGTGGTCCACCTGCGGGCCGCGTCCCTTCCACCGCGACGCCGACAATTAAGTAAGCTATTGTTCTCCTAATGCTCGCTCGGGCCCATGCACCAAACTCAAACGCCGTCGCCATGCACGAATCGTACCAGATAGACCGAAATGCTCTCCTTGCCGTCGTCCGCGTTCAGGCTGCTCTCTCATTGGTCCCTCGGATTGTTGGACGAAAAGAAGACTGGGCGTGGTGGATGCGGGATAATCTCGGACGCGAGCTGGTAAGTGATCCCCTTCTATAAATGTTCTGGTGGGCCCACATGTACGATCGTCCTTCAGCAGCAAATTTCGAAACCCTCCCCGACGGGTCCACACCCCAGGCTTCTCGGGAGCCTGAACCGCTTACTGTACCGACACTCTACCAGTGGGTTTGGGATAGACACGCTCTGCTTCGAAGAGGTGCTTGCAGATGATCCTGAAGTATCTGGCCCGGAATATGTCGACGTGCCGCCGGGCATGCTCCCCGAGCTCCAGGGAGGTGATTTCTGGTGGAAAACGCCGCCATCATCCGGTGAGTCCACCAGACCGAGCTTACCGACGTTCACGCTTAAACCTCGGCATCGTACAGTGAGTTTGGGGTTACCTGCACCACCTACCCCAATGATGGCGATTCCACCGAGTACGAAGGATCGGAACATAGCCTCTGCGCCTGTGCAGGATACCTTGGGAAGCAAAGGTGGTGAGTTTTCGTGTTAACTCGGCCGACTGAAAACTTCATAAAGGACAGGGGATCGTGCTTCTCAAGGGGGTAGCGCTGGAACGATGCGTCGGGCGGGGACGGTCAGCTTGTGGCCCGACGCCTGCGAGGTTTCGAAAAGCAAGAAACGTGCAGAAACGCAAGGAGGAGAACCGTACGACAAGAAAAAAAGGGAGTTCAGGTCGCACAAAGTCGTCGACAGCATTCGGGTTGGCCCATCGACGAGCTCCAGCCCCCCCCCACTGGAAGAGTTGGAAGCGCTGCAGGTGGGCGCCTCATTTCGCGGTACTTCGGAACCTGGAACCGCTCTCCTTTCTTAGGCGTGCGATCCATGCAGGTCCCGCAGGTCAAGATGCATCTGGCCTTCTGACACCGGAGCCTCTCGCCCTCAGAATGACCGGCAGGCTTGTTCCACCTGTGTCCTGCAAAAAACCCGTTGTGAGATTGCAGGTGCGTCCCTCCGTCTTCCGTTTGTCTTCCGATCTCTGACGAAGGGACTAGGTACATTCCTCATTCGGCACCCACGAGGAAAAGCAGCTGCACCTGGACAACAAAACACCAAGGAGCTGAGGGAGCGCCTTGCGGAGTTGAATTCACGGGCAACAGAGATCAAGAAAAAGCTGGAGGTGGGGCAAACGGAGAGGTTGGAACTTCTGGACACCCTCGCCGACCTTCGGCTTCGGGTCACAGAATTGAAGAGAAGGGTGCGCAAGCATTAACAACACCCCCATTCCGTTTCCTCCCCATGGTCTTGGGCTTGGTATGTGTAGGCTAGAACTTAATTACTACACGAAATGTCACGTCTATTGCTTTAAGCACAGGCAGGGCTCGGCTACCATCGGAAGTGGCGGAAACGCCAGGTTACGCATGTGAAAGGCTTTCAAGCCGAGAAAATTGGCGTGTATTGACCCAGATGTGTCCAGGGCCTCCCTCCCCCTGTATACCTTGTAACTGGAGCCAACTTCGGCGTGTGGATTTCTGCCCGCTTGCCGGACTGCGAAGTTGGATTGCCTGGGGCTCGAATTCGACCCAAAACCGCAATCTACATACGTCACGCTGTGATCCCGTACGCAACGAATAGAATTGAGTATGATAAATATATTCCTTGTTGAGATTATACGAATAATGATACTGGGATTGACACTGATGAAATTGTTAAAGGAATGAGAGGAAGTGTAGCAAGGGCAGGATTCAGGGTAAGCAGCCAAGTCTCGAGATAAACCAGGTCATGACTATGTACTTTACCCATCCTTCTAGGGTTTAAATTCATGCAGTTTCATGATTGGAGCAAGGGACCATGTGGCATTCAGCATTGTTTGTGTCTGATACCCCATTATTGATCGGCTATTCTGCGGTGGTCCACGTTACTCGGAGTGAGACACCACACACCGACCACGAACGAACCATCTCCCAACGTACATACACCATGGACAACACTTTCTGCCGACGCTCTCAAAACGATGACCTGTTGTTCTGGGTGGAGATCGCAGACGTCGGTGGCGGCGCATCCATACTCTACGTGGTGAACGGTGGAAGATGGCCCCCAAATCCTACGGTCGGGAATTTTGCATACGACCTTTCGAGCCTGGCTCTCAAGGTGTACTATCCGGAAGGTTGGAGGGATATAACCATCGCTGACATAGAGTCTCTCGTGTGGCATCCCGCAGAGAACCGTTCTGTGGTCAACGTCACACGAGGCGGACTTCCGTTCTGGAATCCAGTGAGCAGCGGCGATGAAGAATCCAGACGTCCTTGCAAGTTTCAAACCGTTGAAGGACTCGTCTCCCACTTCCAGCGCACTTTTGACAACGGAAAAATAAAGGTCACTAATCCGTCTTCAACCTCTGTACTGGGATCAGAAAATGGGACTCTTGAAGCCATGTGTATAGACGATGAACAGGCGGTGGGTTATCCATTCTCATGTGAATTGGCATGAACCTGACTTGGGACCTCAGCCGCCTCCCGCACCCTTGCCGGCCGGATTCTCGGAAGATGCGGAAATGGCCCGGTCGCCTGGGAGGTACAGGGATGCATCGATGGGCTCACAAGACCTGGAAGGACGAATAGTAGGTCTAAAAACGTCTGCTAAATCTGAGAGAGTTAGGCAACTCGAGAAGAGGGTGCGTAACCGAGAGGTGGACATCCAGATGTGGCGGGAAAGCTACGAGAAGGCGGTGGAGGGTCGGGATGAAGCGCTTCTACGGGAGGAACGTGCACAGTGGATGAGGATTGGAGCAGAGACACGTCTGAAGGATTTGGAGATCGAATATAGCCAGGCATTATGTCGGGAACGACAGAAGGACGAGGACCACGCCAAAGAGGTCGCACGACTGAAGGAAGCGGAGACCGGCGTAAATCTCGGAAAGGCCTCTAGGTTGAAGGGCAGGATCGATGAGATGATCAAGTCGTTGGATGATGTATATGTGTGTGGCATGTAAGTGTATTCATTCCCCTTGAACGGCTATGTAGTTGACAGAACTTACCCTCCTTAGTTGCTTCTCCACGATGTGAGTGAGTCAATGCAATGCGGCTATATTGACTAAGGGATTACGCAGGGTGTTTCCGGTGATAACAAGATGCGGACACACGATGTGTGTGGAGTGTGCGGTCAGGACGTGGCTGCACGACGCGATGAAGCCCCACCGCCACCAGGGCCATCAACTCAGCCTCACAAGGGCAACCTGTCCGATGTGCCGTACGTTCTATCCACGGGTGCACGCTATCGCTACTCCTGGAGGAATGGAACGGGATCCGTCTTGCAACCCGTTCATTCGTGAAGTACAGCAGGGCCAGATTGTATCGGAAATTCTCCAGAATCTTTCGGAGGCAGTCCAAGAGCTCCGAAACGCAGCTCCCGGAGACAAGGATGCGGAGGAGTTGAAGCTCAAATACGGTGGAGATGCTGAAACCGAGATGGCGGAACACCTCGAGAGGCGAAGGTAAGTCCCGAATTGAGCAGGGATTCCGATATTGATGAGATGAAACGTGCTACTTACAGGCGCCACGAGGACCTATGGAAAGAATTCAAGGATTCTTTCGCCAAGGATAGCGCACAGGCTATTTTTATGAAGGCAGAGCGTCTAGACCATACGTGGAACGTCAGCATGCAATCCGCAGAGTTTATGGCACGGTACGTTCAGTTCGAGTGAAACAAAAGGCACTACATATGTAAATTTACATCATTTGATATACCAATGTGATGTACGGGCGTTGTCCACGATCGACTTGGCCGGAAAATGCGTCATTCAGGTACTGTTCCGAGACTCGCCCGGATTCGTAACTTTCCGCCTAATGGCGCGGGGTAAGATTCTATGGGCACACGTTTACCTTGTACAAGTTATTATGGATTATAAACGGTCCCTTACTTAAGTAACTGAGACTGGTGATAATGGACAACGTGGCGCAAGACCGTCGGCGCGGTTGCCTGGGGGACTGTTTCCGAGGTCGGTCCGCGCTCCCGAGTTGGGTCCCCCCGCAGATCAAAATTGTCCGCTTTACTTTATGCATAAGTAAATCGTGCTATATTTCTATGATAGGATTATCACATTCTTTGCTATTTTGGCCTCTGGTACCATCCCCTCGTTCTATCGGGGGTCACTCGATGCGTACCGGTGGCGCTACCTCTCTTTCTGCTGCTGGCGTCCCTCCTCAAATTCAAGCAGTCCGCCAAGGAAAATCGGACACCTTCGAGCGGTACATCCGGCGTCACCCCACACTACTGCAAGCGGTTTTTTTTCGTGGAAGACCTGTGCATGACCCGCCCTTTGCTACGCTACTCTAACAATTCAATTAGTGCACAGCCTTGCCTGATTTTTTCTCCCCTTCTTTATTATCCGTTTCTCTTCTTTCCCTCCCTCCCTCTTAACGCCTTATAAAGCGGCCTCCTCATTGTGTATCTAATTTAGTCGCGATTCCCGAAGCTCGCTACCCTGTGCAGTCGCTCATCACATCTTAAGTCATCTACATATGACCCATCTTTGGCTGGCTTCACATCCTGGCGCTCCGCTCTTGCCTTCGAGCCAATTAGGTAGTAATTAAGATGGTTTTAAAACGCAGGATATACCTCGAGCCCTAGCCATCGGATTCTGTGGGAAATGAGAGGGGAACGCGATAACGTATAAAATGTCATATAACTTGACTTTTAAATAGCAAAAGCAAGTCATTCCTGGCTTTCAACCTCCCTCCAACCTTAATTTAGGATTCGGAACGTGCGGAAATGTCCAAAGTGCCGGCCCAGTTCGGAAGCGGCCCTTAGCGTATCTCAAAGTTTTGCCTCCGATTTAATACAAGGAATATAAAAAGCTGTCTACTTCTGAGTGAAGGGAAATGTGTACTAAACGTTGGGCTGTTCTTCGACAAAGGCGAACGGGAGAGCGAGCACACGGGCCGCATAGTATTACCGTGACCAACTGGACCAATCCAAAAAGCTGAGACCTGTACTCTGAAACGCGTACCCTTGAGAAGGGCGCAGGTGCGGGGTTAGTCGGCTTGACGGTAGGAAAACTATTGCAGGTCTGCAAGACTCCAGATCCAGGTCCAGCCCTGAGCAACATTGCCCTTACAGACTTCCACGCGCTGTGCCAGACAACCTACAGTCCAACATTGACGCCAACTTCCCAGAAAACACCTAGAACGCGATCCTCGTTAACAGCCACCCTCTGGACGGGTCATCGTTTTCAACGACAGACACAACATCCCCTCTGAAGTTCCTAACTCGATAGTCATGGACACAGTGATTGCGGGTTGCAGACATTACTCAGTGTCGCCAGCCGTACGCCCCAACCCTCCCATCGTCGCCCGAGCGGACCCCACCACCCTGTTGTCACCTGTGCGTCCCAACATATCCCTGGCTCACTGCGCCACCTTCGAAATGTGCCCCCAAGTGTAACCACCACCCCTCGTCGCCAGTTACACCCATGTCCCAAATGTGCTGCCAGCTCCCTGAACACACGAAACGCGCCCCGAATGGATCCTACCACCAGGATTTATCATTTCATCCTCCAGTTGATGCTCCCTCGATACTTTTCGACTTAGACCAGCTAATCCTGTAGCCCTACTCCTTCTCCTCACTTTATACGTGATTGAATAAATTGGGTGATGTCGCTCCTCTCCCTAATCAGACACAAAGCGACAAGCAAGGTTTTCGCCGACGCCAGGTGGCACCTCCCAAGCTTATCCACTTGTAACAAGATATTGTCCTCGTTTTGAATCTGAGGTGTGTCATGAGCTTGAACAAGATGTTCTTGAGTCGGTTTTACCCATCTCGGTGTGCTTTGGACATGGGCATCTTTGGTTGCGAGGACCAACTGCTCTTGCTCGCCAATCTACGTTATCGGCTCCAAAGATGATGTTTGGCCTGGCGGGCCGTCGAAGGGTTTCTTCCGGCATCAATGCAACTTCCGCAAGAGGAGGGGGAATGGTCATGCCGGTTGCAAGAGAAAGTCAAAGATTCGCGCACACGGAACTGGCTCTTGAGGGACAATGGCGATACCAAGACAGTCTTTGTATTACTCAAAAGCTGTTGATCCTGCATATTTATTGTATTACGTTCCTGTTCAGCGTTTGGTATTAGAATGCACTAGGCGTACATAAGTCTCAGTCTCAGTGAAAGTTCTGTGTATCCTCGTGCGGAGTCCATTTTGTGTGGTAGCCTTTTTGTATACGTTTCCAGACGGAATGCTGCATAGTGCACATACTCAGTGCATAGAAAGTGGACCGCACTTTTTGTACAGATCTTACGCCATATTCAACCAGTGGTGGGTTGAAAATTTTCAGGGATAAAGGTGCCAGCCCAAGCCTCAGTATTCCGTTCTTCCGGGAGCCTGGGCCCTGAGGGAGCCTTCCGAGTTGGTCATCGGAACCACGGAGCGATGCTCCCTTAACACGCCGTTCCTCCCACTTCGACCACCGCCCAAACTCGAAGGCACATTCACCTACGTTGTCAATCGTGTCGTTTTTACGCTATAGACATACGTAGGTGAACCTGCACCCGTTATAATCGCTCTACCGTCGGGTTTGTCGCCATCGCCGTCGCCGTCGTTCTGATACCCTTACTTAACGCCACCTCCATCCGATAACGCCTTCCGACCTGTAAAAACTCTTCCGATATTTATGACAGGTCTGGGTACTGCTTAAGTGACTCACTCCGTACGCTCATTCCATTCATCTGCCCGCAGGAACCACCTCCAGCCTTTCCGGCAGCACCTGGGGACCGGGATATATTTCGAATCTCCTCCCTGATCCACTCACGAGTTCGACTTCCACGTCGGTTCGTCATGGTTCTTCTAGCGTCTCTGGTAATCTATTTACCTCCTCGCTCCCCTCCAGCGATAGTGTGCTGGTGTCTGCGGCTGTGCTTTCTGTTTTCAAGACGGTGGTTCCGCGGGTGTCTCCGCTCTTCTCTCGGGTTCGTCGACGTGTTCGTGCACTTGACATTCATCTTCTTCGGCCCTTCTGATACCCCTTCGTGAGATTTAGCATCTCCTCTTTGCGAGCCCACGTCACTTTGTGTCTATATTGGCGGTGTGG
>JBBPRB010001115.1:0-10679 GCA_038092815.1 Hortiboletus rubellus | reverse complement strand
TAGGCTCTCAGAGTAGCCAGTCACAACATAGAGATTCGTCGGGTTCGTGCCGAATGTAGTCTTGCAGGTGGTGATCCACAAAGTGCCGTCGTCGATTTGAGGCTAGTACCGTCTGTCTACAATTCATTACGATGCTGATTTGCGTGCCTACAGTCGACTCTCGCATCTCACCCAGTCGACTACTTCCTCCCTCATGCGTATATTCCGATTGGCATATTTCCTTCTCCCACCCTCCCAATCTGCTTCCTCACATACTTCACATCTCGCTCATCTCAAACAGTGTCTTCACTTAGACCCCGACTCGCTTTCTTGTAAACCTGCTCACAGGCTAGTCAAGTCACTCGACAAGAGTTTCGCCAAACTGGACAAGCATATCCAGGACAACGACTGGATGGGTGTAGTAAAACACGTCGCCGGTCCATCGAAAGAGTTTCCAGGGGACGGTTTCGCGGCCACCTTTGAAGAGGCACTAGAGAAACATGGTTCACCCGAGCTCCTCGCATCGTCTTCCTCTGTACCCATCCCTGATGTGCGACTCTCGAGTCCGCGACGCGCACACATCCTACGGTCGATGTGCCGTGCGTATACCAAACTCAACCTACCGAAGCGGGGCGAGGTATGGTGTGATGCACTCCTGGCGATGTCGGAGGATGTTCTCAGGACTGCAAGTGAAATGATGTCTGAGGGTAGTGCAGAGGTCGACGGATGGGTCGGGAAGGGTGAGGCGTTGCTCATTCGTGAAGAATGGGATGATGCTGTGAGAGCATTCGAGAGGGCAGCGGAAGGTAGTGGCAGGAGTGACCGCGATGTACGCGTCTCGTCGTTTCTTTCAACATGATTGGTTGCTCTAACCGTGTACGTCTTTCAGGTACTGAGTCGGTTACAGAAAGCCCAGCGACTGCTGAAGCAATCGAAACAAAAAGACTACTACAAGGTCTTGGGTGTTGCACGAGACGCCGATGCAAAGACTATCAAGAAAGCCTAGTATGCAGTCCTTTGTTTCTGTCGGAATCAACACATACTCACCCCAAGATTAGCCGTAAAGCTGCTATGACTGCTCATCCGGACAAGGGTGGTTCTGAATCAAAGATGGCTGCCGTCAATGAAGCATACGAAGTCCTGAGCAAACCTGGTAAGTCTTCCTAATCTGTAACTGATGAAAGGCGTTGTGATTAATTAACTCTGCAGAGCTTCGCCAGCGCTTCGACAACGGCGACGATCCAAACGACCCGGGCGCCCAAGGTGGCAACCCATTTGGAGGCTCCCAGGGTGGCTTCCCAGGTGGTTTCGGTGGTTTCGGAGGGAGTGGCGAGCACCCATTTGGGCAATTCTTCCAGGCCGGTGGAAGGGGTGGTGGGTTCTCGTTCAGGTATGGCAACTAGTATCGGATAGCGATATTTCGATGCGGGGTCCGTGAGCATGATGCTAGACGGGGATATTAGGATGCTTGCTAAACGAGACCGAGGATAACCACGGACTAGAGTGCTCATCGCCGCTGTATAATCATATTCCCATCGTTTTTTCTACCTCGTCCATTATCCAGAGCGAGACATGCTGTCTGCTAACTGCTGTCTGATCGACGATCGATGAAGTCTGCCTTGAAGATGACCAGCATCATAACCCGGAAATATATTGGTCGATCCTATTCCCAACTCGATATTGAAAGAGGCCAGTCGGTACCATCAGTACTGCTTCACAGCATGCATTTCAGGGATTGGCAACGTTCCACGTTTTGTTCATTCGACATTTCTGCTTCAAAATCGACACTACAAGTTCCGATGCTACCTAATATTGACGCTTCCTATACCTTTTCCGTATAGAATAATCGCAGGTCCATGTTGGAGGAATCCCCGAGCATCGAGTCTCCTGCTCTGATTGACTGTCCCGACGCAGAACCCTGCCCAGAGTCGAATTCAGGGTTGGACGCAAAGTTCATGCCTTGAGTGACTGAGAAGGTAGTGTCACTAGACCAAGCTACACCCAAGGCCACTCTGTAAATGATTAATTGTGGAGCGAGGATCTAGATCAACATCAACGTCACCAACTGCCCGTAGAGTATTATAATTGAACGGAAAGCGCACCGCAAACATTCCCCAAATGGGTGCAAAGGCAGCCACGACGTTGCTATCCATGACCTGGGTGATCAAGTAGCCGAGGCCGAGTGCGGATAATGGCAGGGTACACTCGACAAGGATCGAGGAGACGTTAACATAGATGGGAGAAGGTCTTGTTGTTTCACGGACGGTCCAATAAGCGAGTAGTAGGCGCCCTATGATCATCAGAGTGACTATAATGTTGAAGCTGACAGTCAAGGCTATCCATGGGATCGAGAAGGTCGTGGGCATTCCTTGGAAGATGTTTGCACCGGGCAACGCGCTCTCGATTGTCATCACGATGGACATGGCTGGGTGCATCACTTAGCGTCTAGGGGATAAGGAAATCCCGGGGTGACTTACCAATGGAGGACACATATAACAAGGCGGGGAAGATAACAATCCAGCGGTGACCACCCCAAAACATAAAGCACCTGTACAACTGATTTGATAGAACGTCAGTCTTGCTAGTATTTCCATTTAAAAATTCGACTCTTACCAGCAAGCCATCTGCCATCGCATTTGCAGTCACCGCGGCTGCAGTCCCCAAGGTGTTGTACCATGCGGAGACGTTTTCCGCATAGAAAGCGGGTGGTCCACCCTGGATGTCCCTGTCATCAATCCACATTAAATCGCCAAATGCACAATTGGTTGCCCCTGCGATGGTCACGAAAAACAGCATGAAAGAAGAGTATGCGATGTAGAATTCTCTGTTTTGCATCCGGGGTTGTTTGAAGAGTAGTAAACGGCAGGAAAGGAAGTAGAGTGTCAGATTGATTCCTGGGGAAGATGAATGATAACCACAGAACACGTATATAGATCAGGTCTTACCGTATAGTATAAGGCAGAAAATAAGCCCAATGAACGTCGATCGTTCGAGGATAATCCCTGCAGAAGACATCCCAGGAGTAACAGATCTCAGGAAGAGAGAGCCTTTGGCGGTGGGAGTCCGCCGATAGGCTATCGAACATTATAGCACGGGAGGAGATGTCAATTTTAACGTATCATACGGTAGGATCGGGTATGAGATAAGTGAACGCAGCTACAAGTAAGTCTTTCGAGTTAACTATTATCTCCCCCGCACCCCGTAATTAGGATTACTAAGGCACAGCATATACCTCCGCGGATCCATCCAACGTCACGTCGAGTGACACACCCGGGCCATTGATCGCCGGTCGACAACCGGCCGGCGGTGACTGCTGATACTGCCGCACCGATGCAACCAGAGTTCGCGATTCACCGGATTCGGGTGACAACGGCTTAACTGTCATAAGCGCGAGCTGAACCATAAATCTCCAGCAGATAAAGGGGTATGATGTCTATATTGTCCTTGCTTGTCTTCGGTTGAATACTGCCGAGATGATTGCTCATACGGTCGGATTTGCGACACTCTCTTTGCTACTTCCTCTGTCGTTTTCACATGCACCCTGGTGCAGACCACTTTGTTGGGCCGAGATCCGCTCTCAAGCATGCAACAAGTTGATGGTAGTTCGCCATTGTCTCATCTTGTCCAACCCCATTTCTACCCTGGAATCTTGGATTACCCTGACTGCCACTGCCAGTAACACCGAGATGGTTTCCGTGAACTGCCATGAAGAACGATTTCATTCGAGGGGCTCTGGTCTGATTGAGCTCTGTCCACTTGGGAAGCGAATTAATCGTCTTCTTCAACATGGACGAAAAATTTTCCAGCGAACCCTGACAACACGAAGCTTTCCGTGGTTCGCCGAGAGTATTTATACCGTCGAAGCTCTGACGCCACACCATTTCACTGGAACCATGTGAATACCAAGGGTTAGCACGTGTAAGTCCGTGCTAGGCATACCTCGCACTCAGTTTATATTCCCACTATAATGCCTGACCGATAGACAGCCCGGAAGGGCGGTGCGGTAGC
Organism: Hortiboletus rubellus; assembly: GCA_038092815.1. Lineage (NCBI taxonomy): Eukaryota > Fungi > Basidiomycota > Agaricomycetes > Boletales > Boletaceae > Hortiboletus > Hortiboletus rubellus. Next base: position 6,692 of record JBBPRB010001115.1, on the reverse strand, counting down.
GCCCTTGAGCTTTCGCAGATTCAAACCACACTCTACACTAAGGACAAGCCCAGCCTTGCGATAGCATACAAACCCTAAGTTACCTTCGGAGATGGGTAACAGACTGAACCAGGTACATGACATCCCTTGCGAGAGCAAATGAGAACCACAGAACGATGTGTACACCCCCGAAACGAGCGCAATTTACAGAAGGGAATACAAATTTCGTACTTGAAACTAACATGCCAGTAAGCTATGCATGATACGCGGGAAATCACGAGGAAGGAAGCGCTGAAAAAAGAGGTGATGAGGTTCAAAAACTCTTGTCGCACACTAGCAAGTGGGCGAAGGGGCTTTGAGGGGGTGAGGGCGGGGGTTGAGGGTGAGGGGAGTGGGGATCATGCTGGGGAGACAGCAGCAGGGAGAAGAGAGGGCAGACTAGCACGTGGAGGTGACGGAGGACCGGATGGAGGAGATACAGGACTTGGCGTGGAGGACGAGGAGGTCCTATTGACGATTGGAGTGGCTGAACCCCTCAAGTATTCTGCAACATTAGAGTATCCTCTGGCAGTCGCAAGCTCGAGAGGTGTGCGTCCCTCCGTGTCGCGTGCACTCGTGTCACAGCCAGCTCCAACAAAAGCCTTCACAATGCGTAAGAGATGTGTACGGCAAAGCCACCCACAGTGTTCCAAGGCAAAGTGCAGGACTGTGTCACCATTGGTCGAAATGGCATGTACGTCTGCCCCGTGTTCAACAAACAAAGATATCATCCGGAAGATTGTTCCGCGATATCCGTATGAATCCAATATAACGAATAAGATGTTGGGAGGGAATGGCGCGTTGCATGAAAGCAGGTATTCCACGATGGAGGGAAAATGGCGAGTGACGGCGAACTGGATAGGTAGCCGGCCATGAACATCGGAAACGGAAGCACTGCACCCAGCGTCGATGAAGAGTTTTGTCATCTCTAGACAATTACTCTCTGACACTGTCCAATTAACGATGCTCCAATCAGGAGCTCGATCGCGGAGTGTCCTTGACCACTCCGAATCCAATGCAAGTAATAGTGCATTGGAGGGAAGTGGCACGTCTCGTGAAAGCAGATAACGAACTACAGAGATGAGCCCACGAGCAATAGCGATGTGCAGAGGCGTTTCTCCGTCAGCATTGGGTGCCAAGGAGCCAAGGCCAGCCTGAAACAATGCCTCCGTGGTTGAGAGACATTGTTGTTGGTTGGTTGACCTGAGGGCGGCGTGTAGCAGGTGATCTCCGTTGGATGCAACATAGAGCACACTAACTCTTTGATCCACGAACAAGCGAATCATGGAAGTTACCTCGTGACCGTGTTGCACTGCGGTGAACAGTAAGTCGGGGGGAATAGGGGCTCCGGCTTTGAGAGCTTGTGACAGCAGATATTCCGCGATGGATCTGAACCCTCGAGACACAGCGATGTGGATTGGTTGTTTGTTAGCAATATTGAAAGTAAAAGGGTTACAGCCAGCCTGAACGAGGATTCGCGTAGTTTTGAGACAACGAGTTTCCCAGAGTATCGACATGGCGATGTGTAAGAGTGTATTTCCATTTTCATCTTGGACGTGCACATCAGCTCCGCTACGAACGAGGGAAGGAATCATCGACTGTTTGTGTCGCACAGCGGTCAAAAGAGTCGCAGAGGTTGATGGTGTGTCTTGAAATCGGAGGTATCCCATAACCTCGCTAAAATTTTGTTTCGCAGCAACCTCCAGGAGCATTGCGCAACCAGAACTACGAGCGAAAAGGTCACCGGCAGCACCATCGAAAACCATTGTCCATTTCAGACATTCTTCTTCGTCATGTAGAAACTGTCGGACGGCTTCCATCAGCACAGCTTCCTCCTCTCGAAAGAGGGATAAGCCATCGGTGTTTCCAGTGAGCAAACGCAACATCGTTACTCGCACTGCGGGGTCCTCGTGCAGCAAGGACGAGATGTCTGAAGATGAGCTGAACAGTATCAAATAATTGACGATTTCGTGGTATCCTTGCCTTGCCGCAATGTGAAGGGGAGTTTCGCCACGTAGATCGACGGCCGAGGGATCGCAACCGGCGTCAATGAGCATCTCTGCAATCTCCAAACAAACGGATCTGTCGCGGAATCGCATAACGACATGTAACAGCCCGTCTCCATTGGGATTATGAACGTGTACGTTGGCTCCTTTGCCGACAAGCAAGCGGATCACCTCAACTCTCTTCACAAGAAAGGTTTGTAATGCTGTGAATAAGATCCTCGGCGGAAGAGGCATTGCATCCTGCGAAAGGAGATATTCCACCACAGAGACGAATCCTCGCGCCACGGCAGTGTGGATCGGTGGTTTGTCGTCCGCGTCGAGCCCACGCGGGCTAAAGCCAACATTCAAGAGGAGTTTCGTGACAATGAGGCATTGGTTCTCGTCAGACAACTTCATAGCTATATGGAGTGGAGTATCACCATTGGCCGCAATGGCACCCAAAATAGCTGCCCCGCATCTCAACAATTTTTTTAAAACACTCGGATCAAAGACATACCAGGAGGATGTGACGAAGAGAGTGTATCCGAATGTAATGATGTATTCATCGAAAGCAGATTTCTGATGACCGAGATGCATCCTTTCTCCACTGCGACGAGCAGAAGTGTCTCCGCGCAACCAGCTTGGACAAGCGCCCTTGCGGCAAGCATCAGCTCGTCTCCGCCATCTATCTGCTCGTAGTCTTCCTCATGTTCAATGACTGCCTCCAGAAGTCGTCGGTTGTCCCAGGGAGTGACTGCCAGCTTGACAAATTCAGCCGTTTGTAACAATCGCCGGATAATGTACAGAGGGAATTGATGAGGCTGCACTCTGAGCACGCGAGTCAATAATCCGTCGGGGATGGTACTTCCTTGCCCTAAGAGAAGATCGAACATTTCTGCATGCCAATGGACTACAGCAACCTGTATGGGCATCGCCTTGCGCTCGTCGGAATAATCCGCCATCGAGGTGTCCAAGTCCGTGTCATCTGCATCAGACGCATCGACATCCATATTGTCTATATCTGAGCCTCCCATGTCTGACTTGTCGACGACCAAACCCCAGTGGTTTACATTGGCACCTCGCAAGATTAAAGCCCTAGCACGGTCGGTCCTGCCAAAGTGTGCAGCATATATGAGCGGGTTGGTTCCCTCCCTTGGTGTGAGAGGACGAGCGAGGAATGTGTGAAACAGCGCATCGGACGCAAAGGCAATAAGAGTATATGTTGTGAAATCGTGCTCCGAATTTGGCCAAGGAACCCCAGAACGAAGCGACGGAACTAAATTGCACATTCGGTCCCACTCCCAGGCGTGGCGGCAAATCACCGCTTGTAGAGTTTCCATGTCTTTGAAGATACCAGCATTGCCCGACCCAAGATGAGCAAGATGACTGAAGCCATCAGACAGCACGTATTTGAGAAGCGGGCGAGAGGTGTAGGATGTAGTAAGCACGAGGTCTCGTTCCCGTGTCGCTTTGGGAGAACGATCTCTGCATTCCTTCAACTGATCGAGGCAGAAGGCAAGATAGGCCATGCAAAGCCTAGTCAGCCGTTCGTGCGCATCCTCCAAGACGATGTGATATCGTGGTAATATGTCCTGGACGAGTTCTCCAATAAGGTATTCCTACACGATGATATGCTCATAAGTGGCTACCAGATAAACTCTTTCAATGGACCCAGCTCACCTTGACACTCATATGAGAGAGGGTGACGACATCAGTTTCTTTATGATGGATCACAAGGCTCCTGCTGACTTCCAAGAAATCCGCACCCGTTATCAGGGTGAATCTAGTGTCCAACGCCAGCCGCATGGGGTCGATCGTAAGCCCTTCGAGAAGTTCGCGCAATCGCATTGGTCGCAGGGCGGCCACTAGCCACACTAATGCACGGCGTACTAGACGTGCATCCGGCGGGCACCTGTCAATAGCAATAAGAATCCTCCGATAAGTCTCTTCTAGTCCTTCTGGAAGGCTCTCGAGTACCCTCCGAATTTCCGATACCGATGTACACTTGTTGAGTGTGTCGATCTGGCAATGTACCCAACGAAACCTTGAACACGGAGACGTCAGTCTAAACACTGAGTGCGTGAATCATTTCATCTTACATGCCATCTGCTTTAGCACATAACCTCGACCGAATCTCATCCTTCAGCCCACCATGAAACGTCCTCAATCGAGTGCGTGAATCGAGCTCCCTCGTGATATGTAGTAGGATATCTGCCGATAATTCGTTGGCCATGTCATCCATAGATATGCACGGGAGGTGAGAAAGCATCTGAGTGATGTTCTGCAGTGGTCGACTCGTGACAAACATCCGCACGTCACCATTACACGTGATGAGGCCATCGAGGAGGGTATCCACCTCTCTACATTCGTCGAGCGCGTCGACGACGACCAAGGGTTTGAGAGGGCATAACCCGGCGACCTTGGAAAGATAATGCGCCAGTCCCTTGACGCTGTAGAAGGGATGCACGTGACTATCGGCGCCCTTGAGTAGTTCGTCGAGCAAAGGCTCTGGGTCCATCATAGCGTCACAGAGATGTTTCGTTAACTGGGCGAGAAGCGAGCGCATCACTTCTACAGAGCTCGTAGATCTCCCCGTCCGAAAATCACAATAGAAGTAGACCAGGAGTTCTCCATCCTTCTTCGTGTTGTTGAGGTCATTGATAATGGAAGAGCTACTGGCGTGGTGAGCGACTCTACCTCACTAACAGAGGGTCTAAACGCACGCTAAAACTGATTTGCCAGCACCAGCTGTGATGAAGCTCGTGTGAGAAATGGAACTACTGCAGCATCGAAAGCAACACCTTTTCCCTGCAGCCACAGAAACGTGTCTTTCCCTTCCCTCCATGACATATATGCATCCGTAGCAGGTAGCCACATGCATGTATCGGCTTGACGTGTCGATGATGTTTCCGCTTGTTTCCCAGAGCAGTCCAATGCATCGAGCACTCTTAATAACTCCATCAGTTTCTGAGCTGTGTACGATATTGTTAGTGAGATCAACTTATGCTGCCAATGAATTTCTGTACATACAAACACTCTCCTTCTTCTGGTGTTCTGGAATGCCATCTCTCGTTGAGGTGGATTGTGATTGCCCTTGACCATGCACATGCCTCCCCCTAGTATAGTCGAGAAATCAGTGTAGGCTGTGGACCTCAGTGCGCGGCAATAAATCTTACTCGGTTTTAGATGGCAGGATCTGCCCAGGCGATTCCTTCTCGCGATTCCTGTGTAACGCTGTCAAGCATGACTTCATCCAAATACGCCGCACTCACCAGATGTCTGTCACAAGCAGGAAGTGAAAATGTGCTTTACGGGCGTAGAAACGTGTGATTGCTAGACTGATGTCGTCTTCTTGGTACCCGGTTCTCGTTGGGGTGAACCCAGAGAACACATGTACCTCGTGATCGATATTGAGCAGTCTCTCCATCTCGTTCAACGTATCCAAACACGTTTCGGGTTCAGGACCGGACAGCCAATCCATCAAGCGGTCATCGAGTATATAACGACGACGCAGAAGCGGATCGTCAAAGGCTTCGAGGATGGCACGGGAAGCGTCGACGATTGTTTGGAATTCCAATTCGAATCGAACGAGAGAGTATTGTCGGACTTGTCTGACGCCTCTGGCAGTGGAATACCGAGCTATAGCGTTTCGGACGTGCTGCGTAGCTAGCAAGATGGAGTGTAGGATACTCTTTGCAGAGTCCATGGTGTGGTGTTGTTCATAGCCTGTCTCGAAGCTGTAGACCCTGCTGTTTGCGAGGCGGTGCAACCACATGCCTTCCTGTGGGCGTCCGGTCGGAATGTTCCGACGGTCCCTTGATCTAACCTGAATCTGTGCTATTGGCTAAGAGAAAAACGGGTGTTACATTGTAGCCTCGACCGAAATGTTTTGGAGCAGCTTGCGTGGATATAGACATGTTACATAGAAGACGCACAACTAAAGGCACGGCCCGGGAGCACATAGTGACTGCCTCACCATCTTCGGCCTAAGAGCAAGGACTACTTTCAAAAGTCTCTGGCTATTCACCTGTTTCAAACGCTTCATAAGACTTTGCATAAAGAAAGTATGTAGCGCGTTACCCTGGTCGAATGGAACATAATGAACCCAAATCAGCGTTACGGTCTTGCAATTGTTCGTAATCCGACAACCGGATGGCCGATCGCAGATCAACAGAACGTTCTTCATTCAAGTTTCGGACGATGTTTTCTGTGTCATACATACACCCTTTATGAAGATCGTCATTATTGTAATGATGTTTGGACTTCTGTCAAGGACCGACCTCGGGGGGGACAAGGGGAGTAAACTGTTGAAAAGCCATGACCTCACACCATTTCATCGTCTACGACACCAACCCTCTTCAAAGCTCGTCTGTCACGACATGCCTTCCATCCCTTCCCTCGGGCTGTGGCCCACTCACGTCATCTTTCCATCCCATTTCTGTGAGCCACTCTTCCATGATCGCATTGAACACATGCGGGAATTCCATGTGAGGCCAGTGTGCCCCCTTCATTGTCTGCATGCATGTGCGAATCAGTGAGCAGATAATGCGGTCATCACTTGGCGAGCGTGTCTCCCGTTCGTACGGACCTTTGTGGTCAGCTGTGGCAAATACATGCCCACCTTTGAAAATTTGGCCACCATTGTCCAATCAGCGACAGGATCCTTGGATGGGCGTTCGCTACTTCATG
>JBBPRB010001114.1:0-10680 GCA_038092815.1 Hortiboletus rubellus | reverse complement strand
CGCTAGCCAATACAATACTTATGATTTTGGAGGCGAGCGTTCGCGATCCCCATAATTGAACGCGTACGCTTGAAATGTATCGTATAGGTTGTATCGCCCATGGCCACGCCAGCCATTCGGATCTCAGGGGTATGCGCTCAAGAAACCAGACCGATTTGGAAGGAAACGATGAGGGAGGGGGAGCTAATGTGCGTTCAAGGTCCTCCAAATTGTAGGAGTGTAACTTCCTAAAGTCACGGAATTGTTTTGGGTTGGCAGGATTGGATAAGTCGGTTGTAGGAAGAATTGAGTGCGAGCGGTCGAAGTCTCAAGGAAGCGGATAACCTCAACTGGAATGTGGTCCGCACGAATGTCTTCGTGAACCAGCATCTTGAAGCACCACGAGACAGCTGAGACAGCGGGGAAGTGACCTTCGGAAACTTTCGGGTACTTGGCGAACACCGCCACAATGGGTTCAATCGGGTTCATGACCATCCTCCGAGATCGTTATCACACCAGATGTGGTTTAATCACTGCTGGACGAAGAACGACCTCCTGTGTATTAACCCGAACGAAGACCTCGTGTCGATGTTCATCTGATGAGCATCTCAGCTCACCACAAGGAAGGGAGGTCATACGGTCTATTTATGACACCATGCCGTTACCCCTGTCGTGGCCCCGCGGTCCGCTGCAAGATGTCACAGGATGATTTTTCAGCTTGAGAGACGTGGTAGAGTATATAAGAGAAGCGGAAACGCAGCTGGTGGTCCACATTCGGCCCTCCATGGCTACGTCGTTCTTCATTCTCTCACTTCTCTTGGCTGGTGCGGTAGGCTTGGACAACGGTGTCGCTCGTACCCCACCCATGGGATGGAACCCATACAACGTATACCTGTCAGTCCCTTCTTGGTTCTCATCCCTGCAATTATTGACTTGGACGCATGGAACCTTTTAGATGCAACACGGACGAAGCCCAGTATCGTGCTGCCGCCCACGCCCTTGTCCAATCGGGCTTGAATGATCTCGGTTACAAGTACTTCAATTTGTGTGTCCCACTTCTCTCAATCGTGTTGTGTGTCGTAGTATCCTCTGATGCACTAAACACTGTGATAGGGACTGTGGTTGGCAATCGACCGACCGCACGCCATCGGGCACGTTCATGTGGAACTCGACTCGAATACCATCTGGCATACCTGCGCTCGCGGATTACGTTCACAGTTTAGGCCTTTTGTTCGGCGTGTACAGTGATGCGTGCGTCCATTGTGTTTGGACGACGGGTAAGATTGACACATTCATCTTTTAGCGGTTATTATTCGTGCGACTTTGTGAGCGGTACGGCCCATTGGCTGGGAAGTCTGGGTTTCGAGCAGTCCGACGCGAATACATTCACAGGATGGGGTGCGGATTACTTGAAAGTACGTTGTGTGCCGCGTCACTATATCCGTAATGCTCAACCCTCGCACTCAGTACGACAACTGCTATGCGCTGAGCAAGACTGACTTTGTGGACAATTATCCTCCAATCCAGGAAGAGGTAATGTCGACACTATCGCTCTCCTTTTCATTTCACCCATCTGTGTTAGCCCCATTATACAGTCATGCGAGATGCACTCGCCAAAACTGGTCGCGATGTCGTCTATTCCATCTGTGAATGGGGTGTCCAGGACCCTGCACGTTGGGCGAGGTCTGTCGGGAACAGCTGGCGGATTTCGTATGTCTTGCTTCTGGACCCTAGGTGCTTATTCGGTTTGCTGACCGATTTTGCGTAACTCAGAAACGACATTGGACCTCCGCCATCCTTTGCGAACCTGCAGCGTATTATCAATCAACTCGTCCCGGTTACGCAGTTTGCTGGACCTGGCGCATGGAACGACCTCGACTTGCTCGAAGTCGGTAACAAGGGTCTGACGCAGGCAGAATGGGCGATGCATTTCGCATTTTGGGCCGCTGCAAAGCAAGTCAAGTCGTTCCTGTCTGCAGACGAAAATGATTGCAGAACTGACCACCCTCTTTTAGGTCGCCTCTGTTCATCTCAACGGACCTCGCGACCGCTTCCCCAGAGGTACTGGGCATCCTCGGGAACAAGAGGATCATCGCGGTCAATGTGAGATTTGTTGGATACTTTGAGGGGGCGTCACTGCTCACATTAAGTCTTAGCAAGATCCCCTGGGCAAATCCATAGCATTCAAGCGAAGGTACACGGACCTCTACGACGTTTGGGCAGGACCACTTGCCGACGGTTCTATGGTAGTAGGTCAGTATCTTTACCTTGAACAGAGCGAGACATATCCGAATGCTCAATTGACCTGCCAAAGTACTCCTGAATTGGGTGAATGCTGAACAATTGATCACGTTCGACCTTTCCGACGTCGGCCTGGTCTCCGCGGACCTCACCGACCTATGGACCGGCGCTCACATTGGGACTGTAAAAGCATTGCACACCACTTCTGTTGATCCACACGGCGCCGTGGTGTACAAGCTCTCCAACGGTGTGCAGGCGGCTCCGCATCAATATACGACCTACCTCGCCACCGCATCCCTGAATGTACTCTCAGGCGGAGCGTCCCAGCGTGCTCTCAACGCCTCTGCGAGCGTCGTGGGCCAGATCGGGCATGGCGGGACACTCACATTCGTCGGCGTCGACGGCGGTACAAGCGGGGGGAGGAAGCTGCTATCGCTCAGCTACGTGAACGCAGACTATGTGTTTTCCAACACCGAATGTTCGAATTGCAGGCGGGTCCAGGTGAGCGTGAACGGGGGGACACCCGTAGTGGTGGAGATGCCCATTTCGGGACAGGTACGTATATAGCTTGGTTTCTACTGGTTTTTCTGTTGAGCTGGTTGATGGCAGAGCTGGGATATCCTGTTCGAGGGGTATTTGCTTAGCTTGAATGGATTCGTACCGGGCCCCAAGAACAAGGTCACGTTTGCTAATCCGAGTGCGTGGGCACCTGATATGTATAGCATTGGCGTGCAGATATGAAGGCATGTTGGGAGCGAGGGGCGGCGATTCCAGCCGCCCTCAGCGTGCGAACCGTAACAGTGAAACTAACTTTTTTTGTATAATACTGTACACCCATTCAATTGTTTCCATTTAGGTAGTGATGGTAATATGATTCGCATCGCGCCACTCACACCTAGGCCTCATCGAGCCCGCACGCGCACACCGGGGGTTCCCCCGATCCGACCATCACTATGGCGTACCAGGGATTGTTGAACATGACCCCGAGTCACCCAAAAGCAGATATCGAGTGTGGAATGACGTCAGGAGTGAGGAAAGGGGTTTGAGAGGAGGGGCTAGAACGAAGGGGTGGCGACGACAATGTCGCATTTGCGGGGTCCGACTTCGGTGAGTGCATTTCCGAACCTTGGAAGACGTGCTGGTGAGTGACACACGTGGTTGGCGCTGCGTGAGCGCAGGTGAGTATTTCGACGGCTTGGGGTGCGCCAAGCTCGGGAAGTGAGATGATTCGACGGAAGCGACACGTACGGATCTTCTCCAGGACAAAGTGCGTCATTTATACGGCCCACATTGCCCACGCCGACACCACGGACTGGCTCGGATCCGTCGTCGCCTCTGTCACCCCACCGCGGGATCGCACCCACCCAGGCTGTGTTTGAAAGGCAGGTAGTATCAGAATGTCCGAACCATCACGACGATGGCGATCCCGGACACCTTCGGTGTAACGCCGCCCATCCATTTCTACTATGCCTCCGGGGCAACCCACGAGCAATTGAGTAACGTCCATCAGGCGATGCTGGTATTTTGATACATCCATTTTTTGTAATAACAGTTAAAATGGTTAGCATCACGACCACCCTAGCGCTATAATGCACTATAATGTATTATAATTAATTTTTTGAAAAAATGATAATTGATTATAAGCACTTGTAATACCTTACAAGGGATTATCGCGCTAGGGTGGTGGTCGTGATGTCACTGGTAACTGAACATTCCACTTGGATACTTGGGACACTTATGGCTACTTGAGCAACACTGATGTACTTGTGTACTTGAGCAAAGTGAATAAGTATCTTCAAGTGTTCATCAGCAAAGTGTGAATTTGCTGATGACTTGTATGGACAGGGCGCTCTGGAAGCTTAAACTGCTGCTTCCCATGTTCGACCAGCTTCCGACAATGCATGTCCCGCTGGCGCTCGAAAGTGGCTTCGACTCGCGACATCCATTTCTTGTTGCGTCATACATTCCACCTTGTATACAACACCATCACTGTGGCCCTAACACTCCTCGGGCATCACGACCACCCTAGCGCGATAATCCCTTGTAAGGTATTACAAGTGCTTATAATCAATTATCAATTTTTCAAAAATTCAATTATAATACATTATAGCGCTAGGGTGATGGTCGTGATGGAATTGTCTTTACAGTCTCTCGATCGTCCTTATGACCTCCTGGCACAGTATCTTGACCTGATGCATTCATTCGGTCGGGTTTGTCATTTTTATCGCTTTCGGGGCTACTCTGGCCGCTCTCAGGCTGGAGGTCATATAGTACGGTTTCTTTTTCGTCCGACTCGTCTGGTTCGCATCGAGTCATTCCAGGCGAGTCTTCTGCTCCAACCGCTCTTTTTCGTGCTCTGACAGGCTCGAAAGCTCCTCCGGCCCATTGCTGGAGTCTTCATCGCCTTCTGATGCTCCTGATGCATCTGCTTCGTCGCTGGTAAGTCCGTTGTTGCAGCTTGAACAACCTTTCCCCACCCGATCGAGCTTGATCGATGATCCTTTAGGGCTTGTCGCGTCGCTGCACAGGTCCATCTGAGGGCTTAGGTGGTGCAGAGAAGTCGTCTAGTGTGGTGGTTTTGTCCTCCGAATCGCTTGGTACGTCTGCGAGCAGGTTCTTGCACTTGACCATCGCACGCCATCATGCCTTTTCCTCTCTTTGCGAGGTCATTTGTGTGGACTGGGAAATGGTGAGGAGTGGTTCCAGAACACCCCGGATAAGTCTTCATTGTCTCATAAGGTACACCGATCGTTTTCTTCGATCATCGTCGTCGATCGCAAATGCACCGTCGCGCTCCCTCTCTCCTCATCGATCAACACGTCTACTGGCGACCGCACACTCTACACCTCGATCTGCACGTCTCGATCGGCGCATCTTTCCGACTTCTTGGACTCTCTCTTCTGCGCTTTCAAGCACGGTGTTCCCATTTCATTCGGCGGTGGTCTTTCCACCCATTTCCACCTTGATCCTTGCATGGTCTCTTGTTGAAGAGGCTTTGTGGATCTCCTAGGTATATTATCGTATTGGCTAAGATTATCTATACAACATATGTACGGAAATTTGCACAAGCTTTGGGCTCGGGCTTCTATACACTCAGCATACAGGCCAGGCCTGGATCACTACCCCTGCTAGACTGACCATTCCGTACAGTGTCAACCCCAAGGCAGTGATACCCAGGCCCTTTCAGTCCTGACCAGGAGGAGAGTATTGGCGGTAGCTGATTTGGCCAGACCACGAGACAAGTGGCTTTTGTTGGCGGCCATAACTCGGGAGAGTATTCGCAGCCTTTAAAACTTGATCAGGCCATGACACAGTTGGAATAGGTCGACGGACCCTATAATTCATCAGAGATTGGGAGCCGATCTTGACCAGACTTGGCATGAGAAAGTTGGAACACTTAGTACGTGTACGAGGTCGACCTCGTTACACATGATCGGAAACACTGCGGTGTACACCTCATGTTCGGTTCTATGTATTAGATTACTTCGCAAGATTCAAGATTACCTACCCGTATTCAATAATGGACATGTGGTTCAACCACTGATCCCAACCACATGTATTGTCAAGGTATTGCATACCCATCGTGAACTACACATTGGCAGACATCCTTCTGACTTCGTAACAGGAACTGGCTGGAGAAGCCCAATTGAGGCTGCGTGAATCCCGAATAGTACAAGCTCGGGGAACTCCGAGGCTGGGCTTCGATCGCGTGTATTGATCGTTGACCTGCCACCGTGTCACGTCATAGGGTGCCTCATGATCTGGTCAAGGTTGGCTCCAAAGAAGGACTCTCGTGAACTATGGTCGCCGACCCACGCTTTCTCTTCGTCTCTAGCCAAGATCAACTGCCATCCACTAGAGTCTTCCAACGACGACAGTCACTGAATCATAAAGTGGATTGATTTTTCAGGCTCATCTGGTCAGAATCCACCCAATACTCCGACGAATTGTGGCCGTCGACCTATTCCAACTTTCCTCTCGTTTGGCCAAAATCAGCTGCTACCAGCAGACTCTTAACGACAACGGTCACTGAATCATTCCGTTCTCCGGGCTCGACGAGCCGCCAACAACGGCGAGCGGGAATCTTCACGCGTTGCTTGTCCTCGGGGTTTTTCTCGCAGTCCCACCTGTAGGATTGAGCGGCCGAACAAGCCCAGGCCTGAGGCTTCCCTATATCAAACGGTCTCATTGGATTGAAACGCCACTTGTAACTTGAGTGGGATTAGAGAAGCAATCTGGATGGCTGGTTCTGACAGTATCGCATCGATCGATGGTGTCCTACCATTTCCAGCGTGTTCCTTATTCCACGCGTGCTCGGTGGTTGGGTATCCGCCGCTTAAAATGGAGAAACGGCCTTAGTACCGGTATCTGGGAACGAGATGGGGACAGCAATTGAATACTGGGGTGTTGCTTCGGTAAGCGCACCACTGACGGGCCCTGCCAGTGGAAGCGGGTACCGTGCAATCCCCGAATCACGCACTTCCAGAAACATTTGGCGTCATCTTGTCGAAATTCACTGTAAGTATTTCTCAGCCGCACTTGCCGCTTTGGCTAGCAGGTTGGCTTTGCCAACGTATAAATACCAGGCTTTCTTGCTCGAATGTGCATCAACATCCAGTTCATTCCCAAGTTCTACTCACAATGCCTCTCGTCAACGACGGTAGATATAAGATCATCAGTGTCAAGTACTCGCCTCCAAGCGTGGATAAAAAGGACGAGCAGGTCGCTGACCTCGTTAATAATGGGCCGGGACCGATCGCTGGACGCCCGGATGCCCAAGTCCACAACGATCAGGTTCGTCTCATACTTTGTAGAGGACTCCACTCACCCGTTCAGTAGTGGTACATCAAGAACAAGTACCATGAATCAACCAGCAACGAGGTCACCATCGAGAGTGCGAAAGTCTCTGGAATCTACGCGTACGCAGACCCGGTAGATGTACGTGTGCTCTGGGATGGGATGATATCAACGCGTGCAGAATTAACCGTGTTCTAATGCTAATAGGGTGCTCCAGTTTTCGGTCAACCTGGCAACCCCACTATCTGGACCCTCGTCGCCAGAGGCGATGGCAAATATAAGTGAGTTTGGGATTGACTTCTTTACCCGCCCCTGTTAACATCGAGTTTCCACAAGCATCCAATCTCCGAATAACAACCTGCTCTGGGAGCTCAAGAACCCTAACGACTATGTATTGATATCTATTTTTCCACACCCGCACGGATACCTCTCACACTCGTTCTTCCCAGATTAAACTCGGCGACTACGGCGTGGGTACGCAACCCTATAACGAGTGGAGGTTCCAGCCCATCTAGCCCTGTTTCCTGAGAACTGCACAGCACCATGACCCCTGGAAAAAAGAAAATGCAAACAAAGGGATTGGTTGTATGTACGATATCGTAGCAGAGTGGTTTGAGTTTTCTGAAATACGGTGCATGTGAATGGAATGGAATCATGCGACGCTTGGTTGTGACTTTTCTACCTGACGAGTCAGAGGATTTGTGAAAATAGGGGGCTCAATCAATGGATTTGAGTGTCAGCAACAGTTACTGAAAGGTTCGCGTCCTAGCACGCTACATCTCAGCCTCTTATTTCGTAAGTCGTGTCCAATGTAGTCGTAGTGGGATCAATAAGTTGTATATTGTAGGGAACCCTCCGATCGGCGCAATCACATACCAACGGCTCCATAATCCGGCATTGTACATTAAGTGTTCAGAAGAAGATGGTGGAGATAAGGGTCTTAGTGGACGGCATTCCAAATTTACGATCGTGCATTGAAAGATCGGTGATTGTTGACGTGCACGCCGTGTCATAGGCTGTCTCATGATCCAGTGGTTGGCAAAATCAGCTCCCAATACTCTGAAGAATTATTGTCGTCAACTTTGTCATGGCCTGCCAGTGGTCGATGTCCGAGTCGGCTCCCAAGAAGTCGGACTCTCATGGACTATGGTCGCCGACCCATGCCAACTTTCTCCTCGTCTGGCCAAGATCAGCTGTCGCCAATAGACTCTTCCAACGACGACGGTCACTGCATCACAGCGTGTTTTTTTTTTTTTTTTTTTTCAATCTCTGGGCTCGATGGCAGCGGCGACCTGCCACGCGTTGCTTCTAGCCTCTAATCAGCACTCTAGACCACATGTATCATCACAGGAAGCACGTCCTCGAGGTTTTCTTGCAGTCACACCTTCACAGTGGTTCTGCTCAGGTTATACTCAGCGAATACGGCAATCCCGGTACAACACCTGCAAATGAGTGGAAGTTCCAGCGGGTCGACTAATCCTGTTACCTGAGAACTACCCAGCACAAGTGCCAATGACCCCTCCAAAAAAAAAAAGGATTGGTTGTATGTCGAGTTTTCTGAAGTACGGTGCATGCGAATGGAATGGAATCCTGCAACGCTCGAATGTGACTATGCGACGAGTCAGAGGATTTGGGAGAATAGAAGCTCATCATGTCAGCAACGGTTACTGGACTAGGGTCGGCGTTGCCAACGGGGGCCTTGCTGGACAAGAAGGTTGGGAGTGCTCGGACGAGACAAGACGAGACGAGTATCCATTTCTACTATGCCTCCAGGGCGACACTACGAGGTTGCAAGGTGTCGTGTGGTGTGACCCGAATCGCACAGCGGCGTATCATGCCCTTGCCCAAGGGACTTTGATAAGATCTGGAGACACACATATCTTGTACGTCTCGTGACAATTAAGATACTACTACAACGTAAACTGCTCGACGTGAATAGCCACCCCGCCCAGTTCAGCCATTCGCACAACCCCCACTCGATCAATCGCATTTTGCGCTTCTCTTGTCAAACTTGCCGGTCCCCTCACACAGACCGTCACGCTCCCTGCCCCTCCGCTCGTTCCGATCCGTCCCACACCACGACGCTCTGTATTATAGTCTTCGACAGAACCCGCCAAAGGTTAGGTCGTGAAGTAACCCATATATCGACGGCCGTGTTATCGTCACATCGCAATTTGGGATCAAAGGCACTGCTTCTGGATCACAGACGCGTGACAAAGATTGAGATGTGGAGATCGATTGAGGAGTTGACAGCCGTGTTAGCAATGTCTGTCAACATGGGGGCAAACCAGGGAATATGGCCTAAATCACATAGCGGGGGAGGATCCAACCGATTGCCGTGGATAAGGCACATCGATGGCTAGTAGTGAGGGAGGGTGCTCACCAAAAGACCGGATATACCACGCGAATTCGATGCGCCGAGTCCGCTCGCCGCCGCCGCGACGCAGCTTGGCGCATTGTCCCACGATATCGTCCAACAAACCGAGAGTAAACGTGATGCCGGACCCCCCAGAGACGAGCAGCACCGTCTCATACTGCCCAAGGTCAACGCTCGACCCCCCATAGGGTCCGTCGATCATGACCTGAAGAGGGACCGATACGTCCTTGACACTGGATGCCTCATCCGTCGCGGCCAACCTCTCTTGCTCCCCACGGACAAACGTATTAAGTGCGCGCGTCCAATCACCGTTGACACCTACACTGAGGAGTAAGCCCGGATTGAACAGACACGAGTACGCAGGCGGAGCAGAGAGAATGCTCAAGGGGTGACTCTCCAGGATACGTCCAGAGAAAAAGACTTGGAGGCAGATGTGTTGACCTGCGACCCACCCCGCATCGCAATCACGTACACGTACCTGAGGGCTCGTCGTCAGTACATCCATACCGATGGCGTGCAGACACACCCACGAGCGTCATCGACTCGTCCGGGGCTATTACCGTGGCGTCCTTGAATCGATAGCGAATGAGGCGCAGGAACATGTCTGCCCCATACAATGCAAGCGGAGGGAATATCCACGGCCGTACGTATATCGAATGATAGCACACGCACACAAAGAATGCGACAAACACGAGCACACTAGATGCACGCATGTCTGTATCATCACCACATTTCCATCAGCACAAGTCAGCCGGTGGGTGCTCACTGGATCACGAAGAGCGCTTGATAGAACTATTTTCGGATCGGCCGGAGTGAAAGGAGAACGATGGAGCCAAGCATCGCAAGGGACGCGACCCCCGAGGTTTCCTTCTGTTGTCCGAGGATGAGAAGACCGTACTGGACGTGATTGCGGGTCCAGAGACTGCCGTGGATTACCGCAGAGAGGAACATGAGCCGTCCTGCCATGCGATGGAGAAAATTGAGTTTTTCATAACCATGACCTGGTCCGAGGAGGAATGACAAAAGGGAGTTTTTGGTGGCGAATAGGAACACGATTGGCAATTGGGCAAACACAAGGAAATCTGGGGGTGATCGTTGACATCCCGAAGTTAGCAGAGGAAAGGAGGGGTTGCGTACGGGCCAGAACGGATGCTGCTACTCGGAGTCTGCCATAGGGTCTGCATGGTAGACAAAGTTGTGAAGGGCGCATAGCGCCGTGGGCAATCTTGCTTGTACATCGAGGGGAAATTTGGTGGAAAGTGAAAGGATACGAAAACGTCGTTTGA
>JBBPRB010001113.1:0-10680 GCA_038092815.1 Hortiboletus rubellus | reverse complement strand
GACAACAGATAGTTACTTTACACAAATAGTAAGTATCTTGTTTACTCAAGAATTTGATCTGATCAAGTAGGAGAAACTTAAGCACTGCCGCTCCAAGTGACACTTTGCTTGTTCAGGAAAGAAGAAGGATTCAAGAACACTGAGCATTGGAAATCAAGAAGCAACTGAATGATTTATCAACAAAGTTGACAAAGTGAGGACAGCATTTCAAATAGCTGATGCTAGCAGTTTACACTCAACCAATGTTCCACAGACTCAGACATTAGCTGAAGATCGCTATTATATTGCAACATCAACATGGAATGCTCATGATCTAACCACTTGGCTAGAAGACAAGGATGGCAACCCTGCAGTTGAGGTAGGAGTTCAAGTCCACATCAAACGAAAAGGTAATTGACTCCACTTGTACTAGGATTTCATCCCACATCTCAAAGACCACCTCCTTGCTCACTTGCATGGCTTGGCTTACAATGGAGATGAGTATGAGTTCTCAGACACAGACCAGAGTTGTCTTTTAATACACAACAACCACTTTTTTGAGCATGTGTTTCTTAAAGTCAACTATACAACTTATGACCTCTGCCACAAGCAAGATTCCATCAATCCCAAGACCTGAGCTGACATCATGCTGCTTTCACAAGAAGACAAGCAATTTCATTCTTTTTGGTATACCTGTGTTTGCCTTGTATTCCATATTTTGGTAGAACATTGCCTGGATCCTTTATTTCCATTTTCAAAGCTAAAGCAGATGGATGTCCTGTTTGTCTGTTGGTTCCACTTGGATGTCAATGTCAACTCTGGATGGGACATAAAGTGACTCCCTCACCTCCAATTCTTTGATAAGGAACACTTGATGGAGGCTTTTGGCTTTGTTAATCTGGATTGTGTAATGTGTGGTGTTCACCTAATTCCTGCATTCACTGCTGGACCAACAGACAGACTACTTGATGAATCATTTGTACACACAGAGCCATTAGTGGAGGGATGGCAAAGGAATGAAGACTGGACTTTTCTATATGTTACCATGTAAGTTTTGATTATGAATCATTGTGTGGTCACTGATCTGATATCCTACAGCTTTGTTAACAGAGACATGTTTATGTGCTATCGGGGTGGTGGAATTGGCCACAAGATGACATGAGATTGTGATGAAATATTGGATGCAGAAGGGCAACATGACCCCCTAAAAGACTCAAAGACATCTGATGACTCAGAAGAGGATGAGCTGAATGAAGATAATGTTCCAGGAGATGAGGAACTCACAAATGATCCAAATGATGAGGGTATTGATATGGATGCAGAAGTGGATGTAGGTGAGCCCCAATCTGAGTGTGGTGCTCATGGAATCAACAACAGTGTCAACAATGTGGTCACAGATGATGGCGAGGAGCTAGATGAAATGATTTGGGATGAGGAAGGATAAATACGTTATAGGTCTCATATGGTTTACACTTCACACATTGTAGTGAGATTGTTATGTCTTACATTGTTAGAATCATTGGAACAAGAGTATACGTGTGGTAGAATAAGCCCAGTCTGATGTGTGGCTCATTTATTTCGATGAGCAATTTCATCAGTCTGACGTAAGCGACGCGACACGACTGACTTCTGTCACGCGTCTGTCACGTGGTGGCAACGCCGTCAGATGGGTATTTCAGAAATCTGCACTTTTTGTGATGTCTTTCTCTTGGTTAGTCCGACATCGCTTCACCATCGCCAACATCTGATCAAAGTCAAGCTTGCGGATTGCTCTACATCTCGGAACTAATCGAAGAACACTTTCGTCCTGCTAAGCTGATTGGGCAGAGAGCTATCTATGTCCGCACAGTTTCTTCTCTGGGGAACCCTCTTCACATCTCATCCTCTAGACTATCATTACCTTGCACGCGTTGCTCTATTTCACAGATTCTCTCCCCCTGCTTCAGACGACGTTCTCGATCATCTGCCATATTGTATATTTGCAAAACTTCTCGAGTCATTGGCCTCTCATCTCGCTGACTTCTGCTTCATTCATTTCTTCGTGTGCTTTGGCTGTCACAAATCACTTCCTGTGGTTTACGCATTTCTCTCACCTTGCTCATGATGCCAGACTGGGCTACAGATATCGTGGCTCGGTTTCTAGCGCGCCTGGTTTCACAGACATCGCAACCTTCTTTGGGATTTGTGTCTAGCTTGTCCCATTGTTCTTATTCTTGAGCTTAAACGCAAATGACGATACCCTTCCTACATCCTCCGGTACTTTATCTCGCTTTCGTCTCTTGGCCTCTAACTTAGCACTGTCAGGTGTCGTGGATCCGTCCTCCCCCTCGTCATTGCCTGCTCGCGCTCAACGGTCTAAATCTTCGTTGTTCAAATCCATGTTTCTGTCTTTTCCAAGGACAGAATCCTGGCCTCTGACAAGTCAATTGGGTTAATCACTCCCCCGTCTTCTACCTCAGCTTCCACCTATCTATTGCCGTCACCTTCGGTATCGTCACTGCACACGCCCTTTCTTTCACCCCCACCGCGCAGCCCGAAAACCTCGAGTCATATCTCTCACCCTAAGAATGACCCTAAATCCTTTCAGCAGAGCCAGTTCCCTCAACGTTCACCACAAGTCTCCAGGGGGTTGGTGGACGGCAATACCATGCTTTCTTCCAGACGAATTTCAAGCCCCGGCCGTAGCCGTTCTGTCGACGAATAAGTAGCACCTGTGATGACTGGACAAGTTGTTTTAGTCACTCGCGCTAGTTACAAACTTTTGTTTTGAACCCGATGTTGCTTCACATGCTGGGTCACCGTAGGTAAGGGAATTTCTGTGCAAGTCGAGATGGGCGACAAAAGGGCTGTACATAGGTGCTTGGAAAGGATGAGCATAGATTTATAACTCGTGTTACCGCACTGGCAGCACCCGAATATCTGCTTTTGCCTGGTGTAGATCCAGCTTGCTCTTTCGTGCAGATGCATCTCTACCTTGGACATAACCCGCGAACCCTCTATCTCTTAACAGACACTCGCGAGCAGAGGCTAGGAAACCCACACAAGGCACTTATATTTCGCGCGGCGGAAGCCGATGCAAGTCAAGTCGTGGTTGAATTTCTGCCTGGTGATGAAACAAATCTTACCGGTGCAGTCAGGTTAACACACCGCAATGTGCAAGGATGTTTGGGACTCATTTCCATAGAAAACGGCGCGTACCCGTATCGTCGAATCGCTGGCCCGCACACTCACCATGGATCTAGACATATTCCTTGCGGTGATCATTACGGCTACTGAAGTAGGGAACACTCGCCCATCTCAATCACCTCCGGAGAAGGTTGCGAGGATCCACGAGGTTCAGTTCTATTGTCTTCTCAAGACTCGCTCGTCAACCCAGAGAACATGGATGCAATGCCAAGCAAGGACGCAT
The DNA here is from genome assembly GCA_038092815.1 of Hortiboletus rubellus. Lineage (NCBI taxonomy): Eukaryota > Fungi > Basidiomycota > Agaricomycetes > Boletales > Boletaceae > Hortiboletus > Hortiboletus rubellus. The sequence continues at coordinate 7,292 of JBBPRB010001113.1, read as the reverse complement.
ATCTACAGACCCTCAACTCGAATGCAGTCTTCGAACATCCATGCGTGCCACTCACAAAGATCCTGTCTTCTGGTTCTTTCTACTATGCTTTGGAACCGCAGTGGGACCTGTCGACACGTGTCGCTGTGCGGTTGTCTCGAGATAGCAGCATTCAAAATGATGTTGGGGTTTTTGATGAACGATTCGTCTGGAACGAATACATTATCCGAAGTTTACTTGATTTTCGGGAGAAACTCGATCCACAGGAACCCCGAGATCTTGATCGATGCCAATTTATTGTGCGCCACGTCGCTTGATGTTTTTTTCTTCATTGATGACATGTGAATCCGGGGACGTTTTCAGGTTCTAGCCATACAGGGGTATGTAGGAGTGTCTACTATGGCCCTTCCAGCACCACCTGTCAATGACGCTCCTGTGATCGCCACATTGTCGCTTATATCACGCCTCAGGTGGAAGAGAGCAGGCACCCGCTTCAATACCCAGGGTGTTGATGACGACGGAAATACTGCAAACTTTGTAGAGGTGGGTGTACAAACAATCTATTCATTTAGCCTGTCTTTCGAGCAAGGGTCCCAGACCAAGACGATACTGAGTACAGACCAGCACTCCGTGAGTTATACGCAAGTTCGAGGAAGTGTTCCTTGTATGCTATTTCTCCATTTACTTTCGTTTCATCTCACTTTCGAGTACAGTGTTTTGGGAACAACAAAGGATACAAACGCTCGGTCAACGCATTCAAATAACTCGTCCACAAGCATCGCAACCCGCATTCGAGCGTCACTTTGCACATCTCATAGAAGAATAAGGGGCGACACACGCAATTAATCTACTCAGTGCAAAGGAGAACGAAACCACTCTTACAGCAGCGTATGCAAAGCATCTATACCAAGCCAGAGGAATTTGGGGTGACCACCTCAGCATCACACACTATGACTTTCACAATGCTGTTAGAATCACTGGTCATGATAGTATCGTAAGGGAGCTTGGGTAAGCTGATTTGCCTCGTCACTTGTTCGCATTCTCATGATTCAAAGACATTTGGAAGATATTGCCGATCACATGGATCGCTTTGGTTTCACGTTGACCGATGCCTCAACGGATGAAAGAATCACGGAGCAACATGGAGTATTCAGGACAAATTGTCTGGACTGGTAATGTAGATTTTTTTAAACTATTTTTTCGTTGTTGACCACGTCTGATATAGCTTGGACCGGACCAATTTCGTTCAAGACATCCTTTCATGCAAAGCGATCGAGCAGTTCCTTGGCCTTGTTCATCGCGAATGGTTACAAGCTAATGCTCTCTGGGCACACCACAGGGAACTCTGGGCAGAAAACGGTGACGCACTGTCGCGTATATATGCGGGCACTGGCGCTCTGAATACGAGTTTTACGCGGACTGGAAAGCGAACGCTGGCAGGTGGGCTTCCTTGGCTTGTTGCTCTCAAGAGACGTTGAATGATTTCTTCCGAAGGTGTTATCTCTGATGCAACGAAAAGCGTATCGAGAGCGTACATCAATAATTTTCAGGACAAGAGCAAGCAGATTGCGATTGACATGTTCCTTGTCGGTGGTTTAAACCCCTTTCTTGGCCAAATTTCCAAAAGTGCGACAGGGCAACCTCAGCAACCAGGCACAGGTAAACATATTTGACCCTGTTCATGATTTGGTCCGAAAGGCACTAGACGAACGGTCTGTCATTCAGAAGTTGCAGTGGCTACTGATGTTGAACCCAAGTCTACAGAATATCAGAATATTCCTCTACTTGCCGATGTTCCATATTCGTCGGCACATGGAATGTAAGTGGCAGGGTAAAGCAAAGAATACTATTTTCATTTCCGTTGACGCGAACATTCAGTGTACAGCCTCCATCTGAAAGCTTAATTCCTTGGTTATTCCCCCGAGACAGTGAGTTAAATTAACGAACACTATATGTGATTACGATGGAGTGGGTCTGACTGTTTCGCTGGTGTAGACTTTCTCGAGTAAGATTCCTCATCAAGGGGAAAAGCTTCGCTGACATCCAGTTCCATAGGCCAGATATATTTGTGTTGGGTTTCCAAGAGATAGTCCTTCTCACTGCTCAACAGATTGTCCAGACCAACCCAGAAAAAAGGTACTTTACGTTGCCCGAGTGATTCGACTCGCTGCTGACTGAACGCGTACAGGCGGGTATGGGAACATAGGATCATGGAAACCATTAATGGCCATTCAAAGACTCCAGGAGAATACGTCCTACTGTGTAGCGAGCAGGTGTTTACTTTCGGGTCCCGTTGTTTTGCTCTGAGGTAATGTTCTACTCGCAGTTGGTCGGCACCGCTCTTTTTGTTATAGTTAAATCAGAGCTAACCTCTGTAATTCACAATGTTGAAGGTGCTACTCGAAAAGTGGGTCAAATCGTCCGCACTATGGCTGTTCGTTGACTTTGATCAGGGGAATATCAGGAAACAAAGGAGGCGTTGGCGTTCGACTGGACTACCACGATACCAGCTTTTGCTTTGTCACCGCCCATCTGGCCGCTGGACACTCCAACATTGAAGAACGCAACGCTGATTTCTGGACAATTACAAAAGGATTGCACTTTCTCAAAGGAAAAACAATCGCGAGCCACAAGGCCCCTCCCACGTACAAGTATGATGTTGGGACGGACAACTATGACTCGAGCGAGAAAATGCGGATATCTGGTTGGACCGGTACGTACCCTTGGCCACCTTTATCGTTACCCTGCTTCACTCGCGCTATAGACAGAATCTTGTTTCAAGGTGGCCTAGACTTATCCGTCTATTCGTGAGCTGAGCTCCGAGGATCCGACCGCCGACCAGGTAATTTACTTGAAGTTCCTCTTTACTGCAGGGCTTGAAGGCGTCCTTCTATTAGTTTTCGCACTATTCCGAACTGAAGTGCGGATTATCGATACGGTAAAACGCGCCACACTCTCCCGTTTGCTACTTGAGACTACCTTGGCCGCCGTTCCGGGTGAGATGCTCGAAGAAAAAATTGCGGCTCTTGCTTTGCCATCTGACAAAGACGACTGTAAGGCTACGTGTCTTGAAATTTCCTTATCCCTGAAATGCTATGCAACAGTGCCTGCTCCGAGTTCAGATGATTTGCATTGGTGGGATAAACTTGGTGAGTATCACTTTGACGTCCGCTTTGGATGGCTAGACGGAGAAGCTTGTAGAACTCGACAAGGGAAGCTTGGTCATTTTGCCTCCATTACTGGAGGCAGCTATCGCCAATCCCTTTGATTCACCAAGAGACTCGCCCTTATCATCGTGCCCATCATCAGACGAGGAACTCTATTCACATGCAGCTGACCTTGCCATACCTATCACCCCTGAGCCACTAAGTAAGTTTCAAGCGAGGTTAAGTAATGTGAAGATTTGTTGATGGACATCAAGAACGCATAGCTTGCACTAACACAACACCGCAAATCCAGTGTCAACGAAAACTAGTCGTTAGTAGCAAAAATGAATAAATCATTGCCAGCTAACGACAATCATCTCTAGTCACTGTGAATGATGTTGATTCCCCTCGAAACTGCTCAACAACGTCCTAGAGAATGACACTAGTTACTTTTCCTTCCCTCAGTGTCGGTGAGAAACTTATATTTTGTGTCAGGGACTTGTGGTTCCCGTGATGTGCTAGGCCGACATTTTGCTGATGGCACACTCCCTCCCGTGTCTGATACAGCGATGGGATTCAAGAATTGTTCAAGTTGGAAGGATAGAGGCATATTTACAAACTCGATACTGAACTAGCGAACATGCTGTACTCATCACTGTCAGACTCAGCAGCGCGCTTGCGCAGACCGTTGTGCCAGTTACGATAGCGACGGTAGGCAGTACTCCATGCCGCTGTGATCATATCATCAAGTATGGCGTCCCAACTGATCAATGGCTTCGTGGGGGACCATGACCGCGTCTGGGCTACCCCTTCTAGTTCTACAGGTGTCTGATCAGCAGTGCATTGTGGAATGGATTCGAATTACCACTACCATCTCCATCGTTGAACGGATCCATGACATCCATAAACCATTCTGCATCCTTATCGTCCTCGTCCGCAGAAGTACCTTCGTCCGCGTTGCCATCCCTTGCGGTTTTCGGTGAGCAGGAGGTAGAACGCTCGTACGATATTCTGGCATAAGAAAGGCAGAGATCCCTCAAACAGAGGATCATGTCGTCAAGTCGATCGTCGATATCTGTTAGTTTCCTGTGGGGGTATAGCATCTGTAAAATATGAGGCATAAACACATAAATAGATTCAGATACTTACTCCTGTGGAATACTTTTGAGCACCAGAGATGCTTTGAGCATCAATGTTGATGGCGTTTCGCCCAGTGCGAACCCACACGTGCACATCAACCGACACAACATGAATCCACGTAATTCCATATCTGACTATTGGGCCCATGTCGGTCATCTCGTCTGGAACCCAACTCTTCCATTTCTCGACTGCTTTCCTAGCCAACCTTTTCTCTTCCGCAGTGCCAATGTTGCTGCGGGTAGTAGTGAATGGTTGCTCCTTGATGACAATTTTGATGATAGCAATCGCAAAAGGAAAGCTGCGAGTGTACTCCATAAGTTTCCTATCGACATCGGTTTCGCGTTGTGTGAAAGCGCATTCGAGAAAGACGAATGGTAGAGGGGGGGCGAAAAGAGACTTGAGCTTGTCCGTACATCGCACGCAAACTTGAAGATCCGGGATGGCTTCTATTGTTCCCCCTTCGACGGTGGAATTGGCATGAACCCTGAAAACGACTTCAAACTGGCCGTTGCTGAACGTCCGCGGCATACTACGGAGGACAGAAGAAAGGGCGAGGATAAACTCCGGAAACAGTGCCTCATGGAGGTCGTGAGCCATGGTCGCAATAAGATCTTGATCGATAGGATAATAAGTAAGCCTGGGCAAACGGAGTTAGGGAAAGGCGTTGACGAAGTTATAATATCGGGATTAGGAACATACCTTGCATCACACGAGGTACCGCCCTTTTCCGAGAGATCCAGCAACTCCACGATTTTTGCATGTTCACGCGGGCCGACATTTCTAAACGTCTTTGTTACATAGGTCATATAAAAGTTATAGCAAAACGCAATCAAGTCACTTTAGTAGCTCCAGGATCACGGAGGTTCTGAATCATTGTTGCGACTCTGCTACATTTGCCTTCAAGCAATGCATTTATTGACCCGGCGTTAACGTACTTGGGTGCAACTCACCCGTGTCCAGCGCCTTTACAGACTTAGTGATCTCCTCTGTGTGAGAAAAACCAGATTCCACCGTCTCCCGGGCCAAATCGTACTGAGATTTGTAAGTAGGTGTCAAAGACACTGCGGGTTTCGTTTGGGCCACCGATTGAGTGTACGGTTGGGAACTTGACCAGTGGGACTCGCTCCCTACACAAAAAGCCCGCCCATGAATGACAGGGTACGGGGCCGTATAATTGAATATGCTTGAGTTGGCATTAGACATGTTACTGATAGAAAATGGCGGTCACATATGAGACCGGAACTCATATCACCGTATGCTTTTATTTGTACGCTGTCCAAATGGCGATTAGTAGCCTGCCATTATTATTGCAAAACACAGTAGTACCTGCAAGTAATCGGCCCATTGTTACGTGTCACCGTATTTGACATGCGGATACAAGTAAGAGTCCACGAAAGGGTTGAACCCTGCCTGATGGTGCTGGAGGAGGTAAGTGGTGACGGAACCCCGCTCTTACACCAAACGGGATACAATTCTTACCTCCATACTTTCAATCCACGGTCTCCTCGTGTCGCCTGCCCATCGCAGCATCCTATTCTAGGAGGGAGGCTGCGAGCTTTTCCCGAACAAGCTGAAAACTACGCTTTGCACAGATTTCTTGTGGCACCAGTCATGAGCCTTGGAGTCGGAAATTGTTGGGGTCTGGACCCTACATCGCCATCACTTCGTTTCCAATGTCTTCAGCGCGCTCATAGTCGCCTCGCGTCTTGTCTGGAGCCATTGAATGTACGTCTTTCTCCTCTGCTCGCCCTACAGCTTCCCTGATGCGTGCTGACGCTCTCCGCAGCTTCTTCAGCCCGTTTGTGATACGGGTCCTCATTATTGTTGCGTCTCAGCGTCGTCTTCCTCTATTGCCTCGAGGTCGATGTCCCCTTGATCGCTATTTGTATGCTCTCCGGGAATCTTGGGGACAGTCTTGAAGCTAGGGTCGCAATCGGTAGCAAGTATCTATTTCACTGTATCTAATCAATTTGTATGAAGGGTATAGCCGCACCTCCATCTCCTTGCCAGATTTTGTTCCTCCCAGGTCATGTCCACATCACGCCCGTCCTCTCCCGATAGAGTCAAAGACACGAGAAACCAACTTGCTGCTCGCCATGCGTTCAATCCGTGCCGTATCATCCTCTTCTTCCTCCGAACTAGATTCGTCGCCCCTCGCCAAAACACCATGGGTCTCCTTGTCATCCGAATCTGACGACTCCGAATCTTCCATCTCAACTTCTTGAAAGCGTGGCAGTCTTGCAATCTCGTCGTTTTCCGTGTCATCCTCGTCACTTTCTTCGAGCAAGTCCACCATCTCCATCTCGTAACCTTTCGATATGGTACCAATGACCGAGGCGCGTGTGGTTCCGTGGTCCTCTTCAGCATGATGCATCCATGGCCCAGCAGCACGTTCTTCGACCCTGGCCAGCGTCGCGCGCAAGCTAGTCGATCGAGCCATCTGCGCAACAGTAGTTCTCAAAGTAGGTGCCCTTTCAGCGAGATGAGGGGATGAAATGAGTGTCGCCTGAGTCAGTGGTGGCCCGGAAAACGGCGGTGGGTACACTTCACTATCACTACCACGTAGATGGATGAGCTAATATCATGATATGGAACAAAGACGTACCCTCGATTGCCATTCGCATATTCATGGTGTCCGGAAAGGTCGCTCCCTTCATTTGATTCCAACTTTGACTCCTGCGCTTCCATGCTTTCGTGTTGCCCCCCATCTGGTGCCTGTCCCTCGTCCACTGAAATACGATGCTTCTTCGTATGTGTCCCTGGAGCGCTGTGCCGATGTGCATCAGAGAAAACATGACGGCGTTTAACACGTCGCTGTACGATCCCATCATCATGTCCATGTGTGTGGTTCTTTCTCTCGGGTTCCTTCTCGCGAAGCGCGAGATAATCACGCGGCGCTTGCACTTGGGCTCTCAGCGCTGGTGCCTGATGTCCTTGTTCCTCTCGTAGTTCCAATCCTTCCCGTGGCTGCTCCCCCCCTCCTTCCTGCGCTGGCTGTCGCCGCAAATTCCGATGATCGTGCCTCCG
>JBBPRB010001112.1:0-10686 GCA_038092815.1 Hortiboletus rubellus | reverse complement strand
GGTTGACAGAAGACTGTTTGTTGACGTCAGTTTCTCCGCATGTATCATGGGTTGGTCACGGACTCGACAAACAGACGGAACAGACGAATCCAATGTCCACAACGTTCTTGTGACAGAAACATGCCGCTCTGAAATCAATCCTGTCTTGCGTCGGGGCAGCGAGAACTTTGCGAACCGACAATGAGGAAAGAAAGGACATCTAGAATGCTTCCAGTGGGTTCAAACGACGCAAGATGAAACACAAGACGTACGATGAGATATTGGAGCAACGCATCGCGGCGTTCAAGGTAAATATATGACCCGTTCGTCAAGTGCGCAGCTTGCTGAAGGAAGACCGTGTCGGGTCCATATATCTTGCACACATCGATCGTCACTTTCTATACCAACGTCTCGGTCAATGTCAGCACCATGAACAGGCAAACGGGACCGACCAATTTTTGCGCCGAAAAGATGGAGTTCATGATCGGAATATAAGAAGATGACAAGTCTGGGGATACCGACAGGATTAGTATACGCGGGTCCGGAAGGACTGTCGGATCTTCGGCCATGTTGGTTGTGGAAGTTGACGGGTGCGTGATTCGGTTGATGTCTGACGAGGAATCATCACGGGTATAGTGAACGATGTCCTCGCGTTAGACGGACAAACATACAACAAAGCGCCTTGGTCAATGCGCCGACCAAAGCGCAGGGTGCTAACGCTGTTTCAACGTGTCGTTTCCCAAAAAAAAACAACGATGAGGCGTACGTTCTTCCTCCATATCGCCAAGCGCCTCCATTTCGCGTGAGATTCGTTGGAGAACCGTGGTGTCGACCGTCTTGAAGGGTGGATATGAGTTCGCATCAAGGGATGGCGCGTCGTCGACCAGCGTCGATGCTTCTGTCGAAGAGTAAAGCATGACGCTGTTCCCCGTGTGTGCGTTAGCGGAATCCAACAGCCGGACTTTGGGAGTCGTCACACCAACCTCTTACCGGGCAACGCCCCGAAGACCGCTAAAGAGTTCTCATGCTTGGAGGCGATGTGCGCGTTCAAGAAGGCGAGGAGGTGGGAGAGAAAGGTCTCAATGGATAGCGGGTACGGATTGGTCGCCTGCGCAGAGAGATGCCACTGCGCAAGAGACAAGTCCACAATGACTGAAAGATGCGATGCCTTCTCCATCATTACCTACCAGCAATCGCTGCACTGACCAGAGTGTCGCCTTGCAGCTCTCTAGATGGCGTGTCCTGAGTGACTACACTGCCACATCCCACAACCACAACTTTGTATCAAAAGGCTCCATATATGTACTACGGCAAATTTATCATAAAAATTATCCAGTCATTCTCGCTTTCATGGCATTCACCAGACGGTCGGAAAACTAGAAAAATTCACTGTTGCCAGAAAGAGCTTGGCCAACGATTCAGAGCCCTTGTACATCCTCCATTTTAAATGGCCTGCAGCAGTGCCCACTGCCAGGGCAATTGAACGTGATCCACCCACGTTACCAACAACTCGTCCTCCAAAGCTTCACGTGCCAGCATGTGGACCGAACTTTCGTGGGTGACAAGAAGAGGGTTGAGCGTTGAATCTTCACTGATCCCTTTGTTATGAACTGGCCACCAAGCTCACGGAAACTGCCAAAATTCCAGTCCAGCGCCGTGCGAGGCATGCTGGGGGACTCACGCGTGGTGCTTGTTATCAACTGGTACCTAAGGTCCGTCATATCACGTCGTGCGAACGGGTGGCTGCCAGAGGGCCGATAGCAATCACTGTGGCTCAGTATCCGAGTAGTATCAATGAGGAAGGCCCATCTTCCGAGTTTCGCCGTTCAATATTCAATACAAACGTGACGTTCTACATGAACGGATGGCGATCGTCGCACTCGGAGTATCTCGGTAAGGGCAACTCGCAACTAGGGAACAGCGCCAGAAAAAGATGAATCATGGCAGTGCGTACCGCTTCTCTCGCCTAACTTATGCGGCGTTTCACCGTTGACCATTCAAATTGGCACTTTAGAGTGGGCTTTGGAGTGGGCTTTGGTTGGTTTCTTTTGGTAGGACCCTTAAATTTCCTTCTTCGCCAGCATTCGTCCAGTCGTACAAAGGCCTGTTGTAGAGTCGTCACGACGACGTTACACAGCAGGTTTGCAGAAAGTGTTGTCCGTGTCCATACCGCTCATGTAACTTCGGCCGTAAATTTCAACGCTCACCCTGTTACACCGGCAGGGAAACGGATTCAATTCATATTCAAAACCACCACAATGATGCGGGGTTTTACTTGTATAACAACATAGGGAAGTATGCGTTGGGGTCGTGGGGTGCGTCTGGAGCACGCTCCGGTCGCCATCGCTTGAACGGCGTGGGGACCTTGAGTGGCAAATTTGCCTCGGTGTAAAGCGGTGATATAGAAGCGATAGTATCAATGGCTTGAGTCAAATCCACGGCATCCGGTGCTTTTGCGGGTAATTGAGTGACCTCACCCTCTTTTGGGGCGACGACACTGATGCGGACATCAGCTAGGAACAACATCAAACCAAAGTGCATCCATACGAGTGGGGTTGGGAGTGTTGGATAAGCAAGGTCGACAGATCCGACTGAGTGACGACCGAAAGCTGAGGGTAGGCTCGCCGAACATCGCGTTTCCAGTAGGGATTCTGAGCAGGGTCCGATGCTAGTTCGAATGTCAGTCTCGAAACCGTAGTGTATTCACTAGTACCTTTCGTGGCAGGGGTGGAATATTTCTCCGGGCGTGAGCCAGGCTGGGGGTATCTGTTCAATTCTGGGATCGGGAGACCAGAAGAAATTTCGGGATTCACGACCACCGCATCACCTGTTGCAACGTGAGCGACAATGCAGCACGATATGTGTATCTCTAACGCACGAAATTTCTTCCAAAACCCCTTTGGATGTACATGGTAGAGTGTGGACTCTGCCGCTTTTCTGGTCGCCATTGCCAAGTCTGAGGAAACTCGGACTCGGCTTCGGAGTGTTGACAAAGTGAATTATGTAAGCTACGGGCAATTTGTGTAAGCATTATGTACGGTAGTTGGAGCAGTTACCAACTATTACCAACTTGACCGCTTGAGCTTTGATGTGAAACTCCAAGCCCGCATTTCTTGGCGTTCAGAGCCCGCTCGGAACAAAATGTGCTGAAGTTTCTTGTCGCCGCTTTGAACGGCTGATATCTTTGCAGTGGACGGACTCGGGTTGCATCCCCACCCGAGCTTGTCCGTCCAAACATGTTCGCTGCGATGCTCATGATTCTCGAGCTGGACCGCATTGCCAAGTTATTAGAGCATTGGTGCGGGGTCCTCGTTTCATGTTACCCCGGTGGGGTGGCTGACAAGTCCAGTTTGTAAATTTGTCTTCCGGTAGACGCAAGATCACGCAATACTTAGGGCTGCAGTCGTTCTTAGTTCCCTGTCTCAAAAATCCCAGCTATTAACTTGCTGCTTTTATAAAGCGTCGGGACAAGCCTCAACCTATCCTACACCCTCCCACTCCCACCTCACACTACATTCCAATGGGTTTGACACTGCGCCAATGTCCCAGCCGGCCTGTCAGTGGCTGCCCGCTGGATGACACACAACTCGTGCGCGAGCCCCCGTTGGACGATGCACAACTAGTGCACGAACCCGAGGAACGGAGCCTTCCGCTAGACGATGCACAACTAGTGCATGAACCCGAGGAACGGAACCTTCCGCCAGACGATGCACAAGTCGTGGGTGGGCCTAGGGAACGGGATCCCCATGTCGTCCCTTCGTTCACCTCCCAGAGTCTAACAAAACCTTCCTCTACCGTCTTATACCTTCCTCCCCTCTTGTCTTCGCTACCACAGGACCTCTCTATCGCACCAGTCTCCTCACTAGATAGACCACCATTAGTCACGGAGACTCGTCTACCCGATATTGACCCTGTCTCGCTCTCGTTGCACAAAGCATTGCACCATTTCCGTCCGCTCTCCGATGAGTATGCCGACCTTCCTTACGCACTCGCATTCAATTGGTCAGAGCTCGAGCTCCCAGAGGACGAGGAGCGCGAGTGGTACGCTGTTGTGTTCCGGAGTCGACGCGAGAAGGATAGTGACAGTTGTCGTAAGTAATTCTATGTTCCAAACCAAGACGTGTCTGACCACACATACAGCGCTCTACGAGGCGGATAGACAAGCACATGAAGAAGCAGTTTCTAACGGAGGAGTGAGTCATCGTCATCATTTCCTAATCCACTGTATTGAAGGTGGCTATTCCCTCTATAGCTTATTATGTACTGGTATGGAGTTCCTCACCCAGACACGAGAATGAACCTGGCAACCTGCATCTGGCAATCGCGAAAGCACGCCATCGCTGCCAACTCACGTCCGCGCCACATCCGCGCAATGAAACTTGCTGCGGTGTCGTATGAAATATACGCGCTGGAACGCTACAGACTGTCCAAGGTTAAGGGGGAAAGGGGCATTCTCGTCGAAGAATTTAGCGGCGTAGAGTGCGGGTGGTGAAGATGATGATCATAGACTATGCTATCGAATGTTTACCCTGCAATTCTTGTTGAAGCCGTGTTCATACCGGGCTCCACGGCAATGTGTCACCAATGTTATCATAATTCTCCTACTGAGCAAAATCTTAGTAATGCTAATTGGGCGAAAGGCGTCATTGTGAACCGTGATTGTGCGTTTTACGCATCATTGATCATTAATATTCGGGACAAGGCGGACCTGGTAATGTTTTAGAAACCGGCGCAGCATCCCGCACAATCCAGTCGGACCTTTGAGGGTGTGCACGTAGCCTGCCGGTCAATGGAACAGTTAGCTGGTAGCCGATAGTCGCCGATATCGGTCTCGGAGGAGGAAGGGTCCTATACTTACCTGCCTATCAACTCGTGAGCCCCTGATATGGTCTCAAGGGCTCTGACGAGTGGTAGTCGATGATCCAGGAGAGCTCCGTGGCTTCGAAGAAACCCACCGTCACTTGGGTTGCGCAGACTCGTCCAACCAAGCATCGAACTTGCTGTCGAATGGACCGCGGCATGAAGGTGGAGGGTCCAAGTAAGTGATCGCCATACATAAAACACCCTCCAAGCCCTCGGTTTATGCATCAGGCGCCCTCTGATTTCATGCATCATAGCATGGCCTTGAGTGCCTCATTTGCCCCGGAGGGAGAGTTACTTCTTCATGGAAAACCCACTCGGCGCACGAAAAAGTTCCATACGTTGTGGATGATCGCAGCTGAAGGCCCCAGCGCCGTTTATAAACCCCGGGCCAAATTGCTCTCTCAGACTATGACAACAATCCAACCGAACACCAGTTACAGGGTTCCATTGCTGGTTCGTCAGGTCTACGAAACAGGTAGTTTCTGGAAACATGTGGACCTCGAGAAGCATTGTGCCGAAGTTGAACGTGCGCTCGAAGGGACTTACCACAATACGTCACGTCTACCTGTGCTTCTCAGCGTGCGCAGGCTGAACCTGCTTGAACAATATGATTCGGTTAGGGAATGTTGGACGTCGTTAAATGGGTATAGCATCGTTAAGGAGGTGATATGCAAGCCCATGTATTCACCAGCATGGTTTCTCAGCGGCGATTCCATCCAATCGGGTTTGCAAGCCGAGTACGATACGGTAAGTTGAGATAGGAACGCATCCCCCGCAGCCAACTTTGATGGCGCTCTGGAGAAAGAAGGGACAAATCAGCCAGACCCCTACCAAATGATCCATCAATTCGCCACAAAGCCTACCAATGCGTGTTATGTCCTGTTGTCTGAAATGTTATCATCGAGGAGGGTACACACTTGATCAGGGAGTTATTACAATCATGAATTTGATGTCGTGGCACCGTGCGCATTCCACGTTGTCCGAATTAGTCTTCCGTAGTGGACAGGGTCGGTATGGCCGTCGCGTTGATCTCCGCGGTGGGCCGGGTGTTCCGACCCAGAAACTGGTATAACCCTAAACGACGAGGTGATGGGTACTGACCCTTGAACCATGTGATTATCCATTCTACTGGTGCCTCTGGGGACCATAAATCGTCCCTAGTGTCTTCCAGGCATCTTTGATTTTGGGTTGGGGACTCAACGCCATGATTCAGGCTGTGAAATACGGACGCGTTTATGATCACCTCCACCTGCCCCTTTTTGTGGATGCTACCGGCATTGCAGCTATGCCATTCACCACCGCATACTAGGATACTATACCAGTCCACTCAAATAGGCATCAACTTCGTTTTGGAAGGCCAAATTTGCCACACCGTGAGTCTTGATAGCAACCATAAAGGGAGTTTTCCTTGATGGGGGTGCGAATATGGTAGATGATGTGGCCAACTTGTTGCAAGCTCGAGGCATTGGCTCTCGGTGTATCTGAAGCGGAGTCAGTCTCTTCGTTGTATGTTGGGGCTCGGGAAGCTACGCCATTTTCCCTGCTTTACAATCCCTTCTTCTTCCCCCCCCCCGTAACGAGCTAACCAAGTTGCTCCATATAATGATCGTTGGCCCGTGTGGTAGTGGATCGGATCTAGTAACACGAGACTCCAAGGACAAAGACATGTACTTACTGGCCGCAGTTTCGTCCCCCCTCCACACACGTAGTGTTTCATCTCAGGTGTGGTTGATGACCTGCAACTGGGTAAGTTTCTGTGATCAGGAACTACTAAACTGGAGTACCTTGTCAATGACGTTAAACATTTGTTTTCTAACCTTCCGGGATGGTTCCCGAGTTGATCCATCACGACCAGACGACTGTGATTCATGCGCCAAGTCAGACTCGCTCTTGGTTCAATACTCCGGTGATTGGGTTCAGATCCCCCACCTTCTAGCTACATCATCATACTTAGCTATTAGACTCTGTCTCTACATTGCTGTTCCGAATTCCGAGTCGGGGTAGATGATATATCTCTTGTCCATCTCTTGAGCCACCTCTGGGTGATTTTTGGATGGCAGACGGGCGCAAATTGGTGCATACAGTCATACAGATCTTCCGACTCGGGGTCTCGAGCTGCGCAGAGCCTACGACTAGGTTTTCTGACGTGATACGAGGGGTTTCATATTTATCTTGGACGTCCCTCAGATCGCCAACTGGATGGTGGGAAGGTGAGCCATTGACGTTCTCATTGGCACCTTCTGCGGACTGAGAGTGACGTCGAGGTGGATCGAGGCCGTAGAATCTCATCATGCGGCATCTGCAATGAATTCTACGGCAGATCCCGCGCCACTTATTCATCTTTCGCGTGTAACCGAATATATATACATAATAAACAAGTAATGAAATCAGAATAAATCAGAATATTTCGAATATATTCTATGCTCTGGCCCGCTGAAGGTCGGTGACGATGGCGACCAAGCTGACTGAGTTTCAGCCTGAGATGTAAGTTGTTGACGCGTGACTTTTTCCTATTGCGAGGGTTGCTCCCGAGTCTCTCCGACCTGGGATGCCATAGAACGGGGTGGTATGTCAGACGCCTCTGTCGTTTCGTTTCATCTCCGTTTATTCAAGGGTTGGTCACTGAATGTGGACAACTGCGTTGACACGGGGTCCACGTCCCTAGCCGAAGGGGGGGGTGAACATCACAGCCGACATCTGGCAATGAAAGTACACGAGATGATGGAGAGACCCTGAAGCGTGGCTGGGGTAAGGTATTCTCGTCGAGAATTTCAGTGGTACATCTCACCCTCCACCAAAGCATGGGTATTGCCATGTGTAAGGAACTCTCCAACTGAAGTAACTTACAGCATCCAAGATTCGATACTGCCGTGGCTGTTTGCGTAAACGTACGAATAGCGACAGTTGACGTCATCGCGAACAGGGATGGTGCGTCTCGAGAAGTCCAACGGAATCATCCAGGACAATGCGGAAGACGTCTTGCGAACAGGTCCTCGTGGCATTTCACATAACTGACTTGATCGAGCCTTTTGCGGCGTGCTCGGAGGAGAAACGAGTACCTGTCTTATCCTTATCGGCGTCGAGGGTCGTATCTCGTGAGTTTCCCATGCATTAGCTCTCCTTACTTCGCCATGCAGCTTCAGGAACGACGTCAATGCACCACAATACGCCAGTGTGCCTCGCTTGAAGGTGCGCCCCCATTCACTCACCAAGGGAAGTTCTTCGCTTATATGTATGTTTTCTCCATCCCCACAAGGTAGAATACCACCGGCAGCCAGCGAAGCAGGCCCGGGTTGATCTCGGAGCGGAGATAAAAGAATGCCCGGCGGGGCGAAGGCGGGCCACACCCCCTATTGATCGGCGACCACAAGCTTCCGATCGTGTTGTTGATGGTGCTCAGCTTCACAATAGTCGTATCCTCGTCGCTAGGCAGTATCGCACCTATGCCGCCCACGAGGTGGGAGGTTCCTCGCTAGAGGCGCCATGCTCTCCTCGATCCACCGCGAAAGGTGCGTCCCGTCCGCTTTGATCGCCCACTCTGTTAGGTACAACGTATCCAAGCGGGGATGAAGGTGGGACAGAACGCCCGTTCATTTCGCCTTCTGGGTCATTCGATCGCAAGAACGGGCGCCAGCGGAAGTCGATGGCAGTGAGATCCAATTTGTAAGATTCGGGTTGGAGAGGATCAGATAACGAAGGATCTCCCGTCGGTGAAGCGAAGTAGACTGGCCGAGAATAAGCGAAGGTGGGTCCAGGATTCACATATACGTTCAGGTTATCGTGCCCACCCCGAAACACTTGATTATGATTACGGTGATTATTAATATAGGCACCGACCTCCTGCAAGTCCGAGGGGAGGTCTGGAGCGAGGTTTGAAAATGCCTGAACGAACTGCCGCCGTTCGATCATGTCGCTTGGACATAAATGCGATGCAGACAATGCGAGAGGACTCGGTTCGTCATATTAGTGGCACGGGAGGTCACTTCCTGTAGTACGTGGCCCAAGGATTTCCGGAATGTACATTGAAGACTATCTATTGACCTGCGAACTGAGGCGGAACAGCCTGGGGTTGAAAACGGAAGGGGATTAGTCGGCGCTTCGACCTGCAGGCACAATAGTGTAGGTTCTGTGGGGACGACAGATGAAACATGTCCCTGCACACATAAGCTGGACCAAGAGCTTCCTCTTGCTTGTCGAAGGGCGAGAGCGCAGGTAATTCTTTCTCGCGCGAAGTACCAAGCAACTTCACCGGAGGAGAGGCGGACTTGGATTCAGTATTAACGCGAGAAGGTGAAAGCAATCCACGCAAGGGATGGCCTGCTTCTAGAGCACAGAACGTGTTTGCGAGCCAATCAGGGAGTGAATTCCTAGGTTCCTTGGTGCAGATACGTTTGAATATGGGAAAAAGTACTGAAGATCGGGAATAATTGAGCGCATGTACGCATACCACAGGCTTGGAGAATCCATCGTCCCGAGGAAGTAGAAGGGGCTTTTTCATTTCCAGAACGGAAAAGCCATTGCCTAGTTTTCCCGGAGGCTGCTGTAGGCGTCCACTGGGGTCTCGGAAACATTGCTGCTGACGGAGGGAGTGCCAGAGGATTGCTGTGAGAGCATGGTCACGTCGACCGATTTGATCATACGGTCGAAGCGCGTATTGTGGCCAGCGACCCCTCTCCGCTCCGCTTGCCCGTCCTCTGAAACATCTACGGAGAAAGAGCAGATAGGTGTCCTCAAGAGACCTGACGTGTTTGCTTGCGCGCGCGAAGCGTTGATGCTGGTCACGGTGAGCCCGACGACGTCACAGTTGAGTGGCCCTTGTATTTTTGTAGCGCGATAGGCTCGACGCGGAGTCGGTTCGCGCAAGGGCTGTGCTCGTGGGGGACGAACGACGAGGAAACGCTCATCGTCGTTATCTCAGATGTAAGCGGCGTCACGGTATGACATACACCATGGCGGAGTCACGGTGGAGCAATAGGAACCGAATCAGCAGTGGAGGCCTGCACCGAGCCGAGCAGGTCGACGTTAAAAATGATTCGCTTTGATAATGGTTCGGTCCCCTTATCTTTCCTCTTCTCACTGGCATTCGTTAAGCACGCTCTCAGGCCATCGCTCGACCAGGTTTGCTCACTGACACTGTTGATCACATTGCGCGCGATACCGTGTTACTCGAACAGTCGCTGGGCCACTCGAGAATGCAAGCAGACTAACTGGTTTCAAAACCTCTCTGGATGATACATTCCCTCCGTACACCGACTCTCGCGTCAGGTTGGCTCCTCTGGCTCCCCTTCGTCCCTGTTCGCAGTGTTCCTCTCTCGCGTCTACCGTCGACCCGTTCCCCCGCGACTGCTCGATATCCCGCTTATTCGATCACCGCAGATTATGATGCTGTCCCGGCTGAGAAGTTGAGAAAGACAAACGCTGTTCGCACGTTGGGATCGACGTATTAAAGGAAGATCAATGCTACGCATTGAACCGGTGTCGTGAACATGTCCCCGTCAGTCTCCCCATCACTATCGTTGGGCAAGCTCATCTGGAGGTGGCCTACCACCCAAAACAGAGGGTCGAACTTCCGAGGTGTTTACGGTCAACTCTCGGGAAACTGCACCTGAGTGGGGTAAAGCGACGTTTGTCGACGGTTCAAATGCTTTAAATAGGATGTTTGTCGGTTGCAGTTCCAAGGGAACTTCCCGGCTTCGAAGAAGCCTATTGTTGCTGAAGGTCATTTGCCCTAGTACAGCTCGTCTGGCAGAGCGTCGAACTAACTGCTGAACGGACTGCAGATGCAGAACTGGCCAAGGATACAAGTAGGTGATCGCTCTGGAACGCCCTCTCCTCCTGCTCATG